>JASCZW010004567.1:0-48955 GCA_034211315.2 Aedes japonicus | reverse complement strand
GCTGGACTGTCGACTTACAAGAAAGTGGTGACTCCAAATCGCGACGATAAACAAACCACGTCGACTAAAACACGATCGCGAAAGTTGTACACGACGATGCTGACGAAGTTTGATTGCTTGGTACAGGACGATGAAACTTACGTCAAGGCAGACTTTAAACAGCTTCCTGGGCAAGAATTATATACGGCAACCGGACGGGGAAAGGTGGCAGATATTTTCAAGCACATTAAACTGTCAAAGTTAGCGAAAAAATATCTGGTGTAGTTGGCCATCTGTACGTGTGGCTTGAAGAGCAGCGTTTACATTGCGACCGGAACCGTCAACCAGGAAATTTATCTGTCTACAAAAACGTCTATTGCCTTTCCTGAAGCAACACAATTGTTCCGTTCAGTTTTGGCCGGATTTGGCATCTTGCTTTTACAGAAAAAGGCCATGGAGTGGTATGCTGCCAACAACAGAGCTCCGCCCAATCGAACAATATTGGGCCATCATCAAGCGGAACCTTAAGAAGACTCAAAAAGCTGTTGTGAGCCAGTTCTAGGCAAACTTAGCTTAGCTGAATATTTCTCCTGTATTCTGTTTTTACTGAACTTGAAAAAGAAAAAGAATTTGACTTGATAATAAAAACTTTGATCGACTCACACACATTACTGTTTGACCATATTTTGATCGGAACACCCTTTATTTACTGAATCGGTTTTATTTTCCGAAATGTCCATTCATAACAGGGCATGTTTAAAGTTTATAATAATGCTACTAACATCGAATGATATTAGAAATATCTAAGTCTCATTACTTTCTGACGCAGACTGTTTTAATATAGGATAAAACCGCGCTCTTGGAAAATCTCCTGTATCTACGACGACGCCTCGTGTACACCTGGCGTTCCCCATTAGGAACGGATCAAGTGTAGCCCATATGCCTGGTTTGGTTTTCATCGCGTGGTATGTTTACAGTAATACCAAAACCCACCCCAACACCACTCTGATGTGAAATTTCGACAGACTGGGATTGGATTGCTGGAAGGGGAGGAAAACTCACCTCTCTCGCTTGTTTTGCCTGTTGCCACCTTGTTTCATTCTTCCACGCTGTCTTCGCGTGCCAGCAAGCAAGCGAAGAGATGTCTGGTGGAAAATCACGCGATGAACCTGTTGCCAGTTGCCGCTTCCACCTGCTTCGCTGAAGGATGAGTGATTTCAACAGGTTACCTACCATCCTAAATACCATATCGAGTGTTCACTTTCGGTCGGATTTCCACCGTTGCAACGCGTTGTTATCGTTTGCAGGGGGAGGGATGGAAGGATTGTAACGAGATGGGGGAAGGGGAATGCTGACGGTTGCTTGGAATGTTATTAGAGTTTATTTTTAATACTGCAGCATTGTTCATTGATAGAGAAGCGGAATTTTCCGTTTTCAACATGCATTGGACTGTGCTTGTTTTCAATGGTTGGGCTTACTTCAATCACTGTCGGTTTTAACACTAGCGAATGAGGTAAGATGAAAATTGTCAGTCTTAAGACTAAATCTGCCGAAAATACTGTAATATTTGTAAAACTAATAGAAGCTGTTCTAAATTTGATACTCCGCCCAATTTGAAGTAGGCTTTGACTAGGGAAATATTTTGACACTAGGCAGCATAAAGCGGAACCAGAAATGATGCGTCAGCGGCATCGTTGACAATGGGGTTCATCCTTCGAATGACTGGAGTAATGCAATCCAAGTAGCCTTTCTACCCAGATTTCTTCGTGGCTTCGTGATCAGTCCGTAAAATTTGAATTATTTTATAGTCGACGCTGACGCAGACTTCGTGGATTAAGCTTAAGATTCATTTATTTAAGTTTCAGAAGTGAGATACATAGAATATTCCAGCACTCAAATGAACTATCGCAACAAGTATAGACTGTTTCAGAAATTATAAACACGCTTTCAAAATATTAAAAATGTGTTGTTTCTTTTAGATTTCAATTATTTTATTTGGCAAATTATCAAAATCACAATAACATTTTCGAACAATATCTTTGATTATAAGCGCAACATCTAACTTTCCCTTGAACATGACCCTCTACGCAATTGCACTCCCCACTATTTCAACCACTTTTACCAATCCTTTTTAAACTTTTCGATGTCATCCGCTGTTTTTATGAATTTTTGTACACAGAAAAAAAAAAAGCGTTCCCGGAAATGAAAACGAACCGTGAACTAGTTCACGTTTTCAGGATCTTTCCCTTTTCCCGTTATTCGGTTCATGATTGCGTGAGTCAGTTCACAGTGTAATTTAGCTTGTTCTAGAATTCATGACTGCAGTTCATGGATATTTTTTTTTCCGTGTAGCTTTGCTTTGATCAAAGCCCAGAAAGTTTCGAGTGGCCGTGCCTAAGGGCAATTTGGCGGATTCATGTCTTTTGGCACGAAATAGACTTTTTGCCTCTTGTACTACACTAGTTTGGTTTTGGTGTAATGACATGATGTCAAATCAGGCCAAAATATGACTGAACCATCATGCTACCTGATCTTTGGCAATAAACGCTTCTGGAAACACTCCTTGATGTACTTCTGGGTGTTCATTGTCCCCGGTGCTACGTACGGGCTATATATTTTGCTGTATTTGCATATTGCCTGTCACACCATCATCTTCTTGCCAAATTTTTCAGTGAAAATGACCTTCTCCGTATCGGGGATATCCCTATCATTGCGTACAGTGAACTCTTGTAGTCCGAGAAGGGTTCATAATCCAATTTCACATACGTTTCATTGTCCATGATGATACACCCAGAATTACTACACAAAATTGTACCATATAGTGTCCGAGCGCTCGGTTTCACAGCCTTTTGGGTTACTTTTGCTTCCGGTAGGTCTTGAGTGTAAGTCGTTTTTTGGCGCTAATCACATTAGGGGCTATACATATACTACGTGAACTGGATTTGACCGAATTCTGACATCTTCATCCCCCTGCGTGGACAATCATTCATATAATTTTTTATAGAATGTATGATTCGTGGTCACTTTCCAGCCCCTCCCCTTTCCCAAACTGTCCATGTGGTATAAGGATGGCTCCTAAAGACGATGAGATCCTCACCTTTTTCGCCACATCTCGAACGGAAGTCGATGGTTTCTGTTCATAATCATCCTTGATCTTTTTGTCAATAGCAGGACTCTCAGGACCGGACGTTTGTCGCTCTGACGGCTGTCAGATCTTGATAAACCGGCTGCGTACTGAAGGTTGGGGTCGTCTCTCCAAAGATGGTACGGATCATACCTCACGGGAGTCCTTCGGGTTCGCGATGAAAGGCTAGGCAACGTTGTTGAATTTCTTTGCTGAAAGCGTTGCTGCTTCCGATGATTCTTGGGCGATCCAGCTTGCTGTTGTGATTCTTTTTCCGCAGGTTCATCTCGATCAGAATTGAATTCCGGAGCGTTTGCTTCCGAAGAACTTTGGTTCAGGCCCCACGAGTCTAGTTACCAGTGTCCCAACTCCAACTGTTGTTCTTGTAGACCTTAGCCCAGGCCAGGTCCTTAGGATTGTAGCTGATGGCCTTGCATCCATGCTTTCGGTTGTACTGGTCGTCTTGCTCGCTGTAACGCTGATGGCGGTTTGAGAAGATCCAGCTAACTTCGTATTGTTCTTCCAAGCAGTACCTCGGCAGTCGATTTTCCCTCAGAAGCACTTTGACAGGATGTGGAACGGAAGCATAGCAGAAACGTATTGGTCGCTTCGATGAGACCCTCTCCTCCCGCCGTAATTTTTGAGGGTTCGTTTAAACGTATCAACGAATCATTCTGTAAGTCCATTGGAGTGCGGATGAAAAGGTGGTTGCTCACTGACGAACTGACGTCCGTTATCGCTAATCAGCGATCAGTTTGGACGGGTTTGGACAACTTCAGGTCATTTTGAGAATGCATCAACCAAGATACGATAGTACCAATCATCGAGGGGACTAGCGTAGTCGACGTGTAACCTATGACAAGGCTTTTCAGGTCCAGGCCAGGATTCCAAAGTAGTTCTAGTGTTGGTTTTGGTAACTCTGGCTCATTCGGTACATGAACGAACGAGTTGAGCAATGCATTCATCGATGCCTGGCCAGTATACGTAGCTTCGTACAACCGCTCTCATTCTCTCAACACCTGGATGACACTTACTCAAAAGCTGGAGGACTTTCTTTTTGGAACTTGGACGGAATAACTACCCGCTCACCGTAGGTAAGACAGCCGGATATGACTAATAGTTCGTCTTGACGAAGGTAGAATTGTTGGCAAGAGTCGGTTACGACGGTCTTCTTGACAGGCCAGCCTTGCTGGACTTGCTGAAGAACTTCTTGGAGGACAGGGTCTGCACTGGTTTCGGATTGTATCGACTTGTACGTAAGCGGCAAAATTTTCAGCGACTATTGAACATCATCCTGAAACGTATTTTCCAGCTCGATCGATGCTATTACGTACTCCTCATGAGGTCGAACGTGAGTGTTTATCGGCCTGGACAGAAGATCTACGTAGCCAAAACTGTCGACACATATTCGATGGTAAAAATCGTACAGGAGAAGTCTGTTGGCAGTGTAAACGGGGATGTTATTTTTAGACCCGAATATGGACAACAACGGTTTGTGGTCTATTTCCAACGTGAAATGTCTTCCGCAAAGCATTCGATGGAAACCAGTTACGGCGAAAGTCAAAGCTAAACCCTCCTTCTCGATCTGGCTGTAGTTTTCTTCGGCAGGTGTTATGCTTCTCGAGCACTTCCACAGTGCCGTCGGGAAATCTGTGAGCAATTCTATCCCCGATACCGATAGATGAAGCGTCTGCAGTTACCACAATATCCAGCTGGGGATAGTAGTGGGTGAATGCCAGCGAAGACATCAAAAGTTCCTTGAATCGATCGAAAGAATCTTGGCAGGCCTTAGTCCAATGCCATTTGTTTCCGGTTTTTAGGAGTTCATCCACGGGATACCGCAAGTTTCTTTTCTCTGGAACATTCTTGCCGTAGTAGTTCACAGCGCCTAAATACGAACGGAGTGATGGAAGATCGTGTGGTGGTGACCTTATCTGGATCCGGTCGGATGCCATCGCTATTTTAATTCAATATATACGACTTAAGACCCAATCGGGATTCCGGTTGTGCTCCTCCTCTGTTCTTCCATCCACCAAAACGTCATCCAGATAACCACAGGTGCTTTTGAGTCCGGTGAGCATTGCATCTAACAATTGCTGTAACGCTCCCGTTGCAGATTTGATGCTGGGAGATATACGGGAGACATGGAGTCCTTTGTGGGTATTGATGATGGGGAGATTCTGGCAGCTTTCATCCACCTTCACTTGTAGATAAGCATCAGGAAGGTCAATATGGCTAAAAAGTCGATACCCCGACATCTTCGCAAAAATATCTTCAGGTAACGGTTGGTGCAGCCCAGTTGAAGAAATCGACTGGCTTCAAAACTTCAAGTTGGCGAAGACATTGGATTTCTTCTTCAACGGCTCCTTCCATGTTGTACGATACACGACGTTTTGGCCGGAATACCGGTCTAGGATTTCCCCGAAGAGGCAGCTTGACCTTCGTTTTGCAGCACAGTTCCATTCTGCTGGTGAAAACGTCAGGGAACATTTACTGGATTGCCCCTACGCCTGGTTGAGACTGGCTACTGGTTTTGTTGCAGAACGCTTTTTCATGTCTTGTTTTTGCTGCGTCGTATTCGCGAAAAAAAAATCAAACAATAATTCATAACTCAACTTAAACAAACATTGACATCATAAAAACTCCGCGTGCTTCGTGTAAGACGTAGTGAATGCAACCGATTCCCTCTCAAAATGTGTGATGTTAGGTAGTATTTCCTCGTTTTTTGTTTGTTATTTGTCCTTCGCTCCCGTACACGGAGGAATGTCAGCGAAGTTCTGTTTGTTAGTGCTAGTATTGTGTCACCTGGACATAAATTACAGATGTCAGTCTCCATTAGCTTGGTTCCCAAGACCACCGAATATCTTATTTTGACCTCATTCGATTTGCATTGGCATAAAAAATTGAGCTTCCAGACGCTGGACTCAACAGTTCAGAATAATCTCACACCGTGGTGCAAGTGTGCTTGTAAACTTACTGTATATTCTGGATCTCGAGACTATTAAAATAAAGCAAGACGGCATCTTCAAAAAAGACATTCGAATGGCTAGAGCTTTTCGAATGGTGTACACATTAGATCAGAATTCGTCCGCTACGTGGTGCTAGTGTGCATTCGAACTTTATGTAATATCTGTATTTTGATTTCCAGATCATGTATGAAATTATTGTTTTGGGGAAATTTATTCGAGTAATCATGATCTTCCAAAAGGTCGACTCCATAATTCAAAATTATTTTACTGCGTGCCCCTGGTCTGCCTGTGAACTATGTAAAGAATGTTTATCGGTAGTACACATAAGTTCCTGATTACCCCAATATTGGTATTTTTGGTACGTTCTTCTGGGAACGTCAGGCAACTCCTTCAGAGAAGTTCTTTACGAAACTTCGGATAAGTCCTTAAGAGAACTTCAAGAAAGTTCTTCAGAGAAGTTTTTCAGAGAACTTCATGAAAATTTCTACAGAAAACTCCAGGGAAGTTCTGCAGAGAACTTCAAGCAAGTTTTTAGGAGAACTTCATGAAAATCTTTAGAGAACTTCATGAACGTTCTTCAGAGAACTCCTTGAAAGTTCTTCAGAGAACTTCAGGAAAGTTCTGCAGAGAACTTTAGGGAGTTTCTTCAGAGAACTTCGAGAAGTTCTGCAGGGAAATTCAGAGAAGTTCTTCAGATAACTTCAGGGAAGCCTTTCAGAGAACTACAAGGAAGTTATGTATAGAATTTCAGCAAAGTTCTGCATAAAACTTAAAGGAAGTTCTTCAGAAAACTTCAGGGATGTTCTGCAATGAACTTTATAGAAATTCTTCAGAGAATTACAGGAAGTTTTACAAAGAACTTCAGCGAAATGCTTCAGGCAACTTCAGGGAAGTTTTTCAAAGTACTAAATGGAAGTTCTTCAGAAAACTTCACGGAAGTTCTCCATAGAACAACAGTGGAATTCTTCAGAGAACTTCAAAAGTTTTTTAGAGAACTGCAGGTAAAATTTTCAAAAAACTTCATGAAGGTTCTTCAGAGAACTTCAGAGGTGTTCTGCAAAGAACTATGATGATGATGATGATGATATAGGGAGATCTTTTAGAGAACTTCAAGGAAGTTTTTCAGAGAACTTCATGGATGCACTGCAGAGAACTTCAGGGAAGTGATGTAGAGAATTTCAGCTAAGTTCTTCAAATAACTTCAAGGAAGTTCTTCAGAGAACTTCAGGAAAGTTCTGCAGTGAACTTCATAGAAATTCTTCAGAGAATTACAGGAAGTTTTACAAAGAACT
Source organism: Aedes japonicus (assembly GCA_034211315.2). Taxonomy (NCBI): domain Eukaryota; kingdom Metazoa; phylum Arthropoda; class Insecta; order Diptera; family Culicidae; genus Aedes; species Aedes japonicus. The sequence continues at coordinate 41,591 of JASCZW010004567.1, read as the reverse complement.
TCAGGGAAATGCTTCAGGCAACTTCAGGGAAGTTTTTCAAGGAACTTAATGGAAGTTCTTCAGAAAACTTCAAGGAAGCTCTCCATAGAAAACAGTGAAATTCTTCAGAGAACTTCAAAAGTTTTTTAGAGAACTACAGGTAACATTTTCAAAGAACTTCATGAAGGTTCTTCAGAGAACTTCAGAGGTGTTCTGCAAAGAACTATGATGATGATGATGATGATGATGATGATGATGATTATATAGGGAGATCTTTTAGAGAACTTCAAGGAGGTTTTTCAGAGAACTTCAGGGAAGTTCTTCAGAGAACTTCAGCGAAGTTCTTCAAAGAACTTCAAGTAAAATGTTCAAAAAACTTAATGAAAGTTTTTCGGAGAACCTCAGAGATGTTCTGCAATTAAATACAGGGAAATCTTTTAAAGAACTTCAGGGAAATTTTTCAGAGAACTCCAGAAACGTTCTTCAGAGAGCTTTAGGGGAGTTCTTAAGAAAACTTCATAGGAGTTCTGCAGAGAGCCTCAGAGATGTTCTGCAAATAAATACAAGGATATCTTTTAAAGAACTTTAGGAAAGTTTTTCAGACTCCTGGAAAGTTCTTCAGAGAACTTCAGGGCAGTTTTTAAGAAAACTTCATAGAGTTTCTGCAGAGAACTTCAGGGAAATCTTTCAGAGAACTTCAGGGATTTTTGCAGAGAACTCCTGGAAAATTTATCAAATAACTTCAGGGAAGTTCCTCGGAGAACCTCAGAGATGTTCTGCAAATAAATACAAGGATATCTTTTAAAGAACTTTAGGAAAGTTTTTCAGAGAACTTCTGGGAAGTTTTTCAGAGAACTTCAGGGGAGTTCTTAAGAAAACTTCATAGGAATTCTACAGAGAACTTCAGGGATTTTTGCAGAGAACTCCTGGAAAAAAAATCAAATAACTTCAGGGAAGTTCTTCGGAGAACCTCAGAGATGTTCTGCAAATAAATGCAAGGAAATCTTTTAGAGAACTTAAGGAAAGTTCTTCAGGGAACTTCAGGGAAGTTTTTCAGAGAACTTCAGGGGAGTTCTTAAGAAAACTTCATAGAAATTTTGCAGAGAACTTCAGGGAAATCTTTCAGAGAACTTCAGGCATTTTTGCAGAGAACTCCTGGAAAGTTCTTCAGAGAACTTCCGGGAAATTCTGACGGAAGCTTCGGGTAAGTCCTTCACAGAACTTCAGGGAAATTATTCAGAGTACATCAGGGGCATTTTGCTGAAAATGTCATGGAAGTTTTGCAGAGAACTTCAGAGAAATTTTGTTGAAAATGACATGGAAGTTTTGCAGAGAACTTCAGGGAAATTCTGCAGAGAACTTCAGGAAAGTTCTGCATAAAACTTCACGGAAGTTTTTCATACTAATTCATGGATGTTCTTCAGAGAACTGCATAGAAGTTCTACAGAAAGGTTTATGCAAATTCTGCAGGGAAATTCAGGCAAATGCTATACAAAACTTCAGTGAAGTTTCACAAAAAGCTTCAGAAAAGTTTCGCAGCGTATTTCAGGGTAAGTCTTTAGAGAATATCAGCGAAATTCTGCAAAGAACCTCATGGAACTTCTGCAGAGAACTTCATGAAAATTCTACATATAACTTCAGGGAAGCTCTGTAGGGAACTTCATGGATGTTCTTTAGACAACTTTATACAAGTTCTGTATAGAACTTCACGGAAGTTTTACAGAGAACTTAATGGAAGTTCTGAGAAGAACTTCATGGAAGTTTCGCTATAACATATTTTTCTCCATTATTTCAACCTTTAACTGCATACACGATCTAGATCTCAAAATACAGGTAATACGAAACACAACGTTAACTTGTACGCTAGTTCCACGTAGCTGATGAGTTCTGAACTAATGTTAACACCATCCAAAGGGCCTCACTCAACCATACATCTCTGTCCAAGACGCCAACTTGCTATATGTCGAGGATCTCGAGATTCAGGTTATAAAGTAAGTTAACATGCACACTTGCGCCACGTAGTGAGATTGAATTTTGAACTTTTAAGTTTACCATCCTGAAGGGCTTGGTATACTGAACAACTTTGCTCAAGGAGGTAACTTCCTGTATACGAAGGATCACGAGATATTTTCTGATGAGAAAACAAAGGTCAATTCCCCTATATTATTCGAGACCATCATCATGGGAATCCGCTCATTTCAGGAGGTTTATTGTACTTTGCTGTTTTTTGCTAAAATATGCTGCCCTTCAACGGTCATAACATTTCCTGGTGATGTCTGATCGACACAATTTTTTCAGCAAAGTTGTTTGCTAAGGTCTGAAAGGACTTCTGGAACAATTACATTTAAGCTGAGGCAGGTACTTGAGCGGATCTCAAAATATATCAAAATTTCAATTCCTGATGCCAATTTGTGAAGAAAAATGCAAATCGCATGAAGTCAAAATACGGTATTCGGTGGTTTTGGAACCCACGCTAACGGAGACTGGCATGAAGCTCTGGGTCTCAATACTTTTTTTCGGATTTTGTCTACCAGTGTTATTGAGTCCGAAGGTTTTTCCACCTTGCCGCGAGTGAATTGATGATTATTGCAAGATTTGTAGTTCGAAATAGAGTCGCCTCACAGCGGGGGATATTGATTATTGGCAGGGATGCCAGATATTATTTTCAATTGTCTGCAATAAAAATTTGAAACGTCTGGGAATGTCTGGGAATGTCAAAAAAAAGCTTGTTTTTTCAAAATTGTCCTTCTTTAAAGAAAGGGCGTAATAAGAGCGTGTTATGTCATTTCCACTCTATGGATAATGTAAACATTTGTGCATCTTTTTTTTTAAAGTGTATGCAATCTTACACTATTATTTTACATTTTAAAAGTGACACTTAAGCTATTAGAATTCGCATAGATAACACAATTCATTGGAATTGTTATGAAATAAAATGTTTGGGTAGAACGGACTTTTTGTTGTAGTTAAATCCGAGGAGCTGTCAGCTTGCGTATCTCGATTTATCTTTTGGTATTAAAAAGGTGCATTTTATGTTTTCGTTATATCATGAATGTGTATTAATGGAGTATTGAGTATTATTTTGCGTATTATGTATCTTACGTAGTATTTCAGACTAGTATAAGAAATTAGGTTTTTTTAAACCCACCCACTTTGGACTTATCTAACTCTACCTTGTTCGTATTTTGATATGGAGATATAATTTTTTTAATCTTGTGTTTATGTTTTAGTTGATTTATTCTTGTTTAAAATATTCAGCAACCCCTTTTTGACAGGCAAATTTCTCAAATATGATTTGAGTTATTGTGAAAATGGATTTATGTTGTGATTTAATGGACCAATATTACCAACGCTTTGACAGTAATTTTCATGGTGACGATAGCAGTGAAGATTGTTGTATTTTTTTGTGGCAGATGGATTGATAAGAAAATTGCACTTATGAACCCCATCGCTTACGCATGGGATCGGATACTATCATAAGTAAAAGGGCCAAAAGGCCTATTTACTGCCTGTTTCCGGGCCCATTGTATCTCTTTCATGGGCATTTTCATTTCATTTCCTTAAGGATTACTACTTTAAAAATAAATTTTACCTACACAATAAGAAATTATCAATTTTACAAGAAACGTAATCCTAATTTGTAAAAGTCGGGAAACGTATAAAAAGATTTTGTCTAAAACTATGTCTCCTGAAACTGACACATACGCAATTCGACGAAAGTTTTTGATTGAATTTATTTTATCATCTCTTTCAACTCATTCTTATGTGATAAAGGACGCTTGCATGTGTCTGTCTGCACATGACATTTTGGTAGTGTGTTCGCTATTTTCAAATATTTCAACAAAACTTCGTATCGTATTTACTACAGTTCAGATCCTCGTATGTTCCAAATCTGAACTTCAGAGAATACCTTTATTTCAAATTTAAAATATATTTCAAATATCCGTATAAAATTTGCAACATAAATAAAGTGTCTGCTATATGTCTGCATCGTTAAAAAAAAAGTCTGCAGCAAACATGAAAAGTCTGCAAATTTACAGACATGTCTATAAACATGGCATCCCTGATTATTGGCAGCGTGGAGTGAAAATAAGAGACCCCAGTGCAATGTAGATGATTTGCTGATCATTTGCTGAAGCAACGAACGAAGACCAATGCGTATGTTCGCGCGAAAAGCTGTTAAATCATTTTAGATGCACTCACCACGTGGTGTACAGAGTATAATATGTGTTGCATATCCTACGGCCGGTTTGGCACCGTTAATTTTTGCGCTTATTTTGTCCCGAGAGCATGAATTGACCTACGATTCAACGTCGAAAATATTCCTTTAAACTAATGACCAAGGTAGTGTCATTTTGGAGGTGAGATCAATCTGATTATAAATATTAAAGAAAATTCCATTTTTCATATAAAACTAAATACGCGCCTGATTTGAAAATTGTAAAGAAATTGTGTTGGCAGTACCCTTATTCAGATGAAATTGGTAATATTTACATTCGGAGCTTATAAATATATATATAAATATATGTTTGAATAAAAATTTATAATTTAATATATTATTTTGTTATATATATCTATAAATATAAATTGTTAATTAATATATAATTATTTTAACATAATTATCTATGCTTATAATTTATCAATAATTTTTGAAAATCTATTATGAATAATTATAAATTTATTATATATTATGTGATTTTTTTTTTCATTTAAGATACAAATATATTTTAGAGGTGCAAATAATTATTTTAAAAATCTACCGTACATTAGCTACATTCATAGTCTGGCAGATAGAAATTGGGGCACCAATTTAGCTGTCAAAAAGCAAATCCAATCGGATAGGACAGATTTGATTGAATAAAAAAAAATAGGAGAAAAATATACACTGAGACAGTTGCATCCGGTTATAAAAAAAAAAATGTTTTTTATTCCTCCAGAATTAGTCAAACCCACCGTTTTAAGCAAACATTGTGGACTTTTATGTAAAAGAAATAGATTTTCAATAGGTTTGCATTTTGATACAATGATTTTTTGTTTTGTTTTTTTAATTTTTTTTTCAGAAAGGACAATTAACTATCTACAACTTTGCCCAAGACATCATACCAATCAAACCAACCGTTGTGGTCATGAGACTTTCTAAAACCATAATACCATTTTAACATAGGTCTTTTTAGAAGCAAAGTCTAAATTTAGGAACTACGTTGGTAAAGTGACATCTTTTAAAGAACACTTTCAAATCAGCCTCTCTTTAATCTTGTCACTGTCCTCATTCTTTCTCACGGAAAATTAACAATTTTTTCGTAAAAATTAGACATCTTAATTTATGAGTTGTTCCAATTTTTACGGAAATTGGGAAATTTTCCGTGAGAAAAAAAAGGGACAGTAATACAAATGAAAGAGAGGTTGTGTGAGCGTGAAAGGAAGAAACCTGCCAATTTTCAGTTAATTAGGCTTTTTGACGTTCAATCACCTTTCCCTTCCTGGCACATGCAGAGGAATTATGGTTTGTTTTCCTCCAAAAAATCTTCCTAAAGGCCTAATTGTAGAAAGTCGATCAGGATCAGTTCCGGAAGATGCTTGGAATGCCTGTGGTATTTATGAAACTCGTATTCAGTGTGATTATTAACGAGTTAAGGGGAGCAAAAAAGTCAAACAAGCACAATCATTTAAGAATTTGATAATTTGTGCCATTCAAGAATTTGATAATCAATCCATTGGTGAGGCTAAACGAAAATGTTGGTTGCGATAGTTGGTAGATTCACGCTGGTCTAGTCCAGTCCGCCGCAACAATATTCAAATTTCCTGACAAAATTTTGTTCATAAATCTCTAATCAACTAATATGAAAGTGCTTAAAAAGCTCTTAAACGATAAACTTGAAAAGGTCTCGCATGCAATGGCACGTATTTGAGCGTTGTTTAACCTTCAAAGCGGGCAAATAAACATGCCAAAGCCATCGCAATGGTATAACCTACTGTGCAAACAACTATCGGCATACGTGTCCAGCGCTATTTGCCGTCTTCTAGGGAAACAACTACATATTTTCAATAAATTTCCCCCTGTTGACAGCTAGAGCGAACTAATTTAGCCTACAGCCCACAACACAATACTTGTTGCGTTACGCCATCGCCAGTAGTTTTCCGCTGCTGCCAGCTTGCTTGCTTGCCTGGTTGACAGCTTCCGACTTTTCCGACCCGGTTGACCATCGCAGCGTGCCATGCGGGGAAAACAACAATAATTGTTTTGTCTGTGTCGGGTTGAAATGTTTCCCGATGCGAAGGAAGCGTAAAGAGGCGTGTACAGTCGGATTTCCTATAGTACGGTTGGTGGTATCATCCAACCACCCTGATTTTTCCGTTCGTCTTGCAGTTGATTACAACGATTCAACTGGTTGCCGACCAACCGAGAAATCAGGGTGGATGGATGGCGCCACCCACCGTACTGTAGGAGATGGGTCTGTAAAGCTTTTTATTGCTTCCTTGCGTCCGGTCGTAGCAGTTACCAGTCCCTAGTCGGTAGTTTCGCAATCAACTCGACACTGAATACACAAATAGATGTACATAAGCCACGCAGACCAGACCAGAAGAGGCAAGATGATAAAACTAACGACATTCATTTATCTATCCGTCCGTCATTTCAACCCCGATGTCATTCGCACAGCTGCTTGCCGTCCTTTCCAACCGGCTATCAACCTCCAACCACCGCCTACTACTTGTATTTATATGGGCTGCATGGCACTCTTTTGGCGATGTAGTCTAGCTCACAATAGCCGGAAGTAGTTTAAACTGTAATTACCCTCATTAGCACTTTTATCCTCAGTTGGTGTTCGGTATTATGTTGTTATGCTGCTTGTTAATCTGCATCCTTAATTTTACGATTGTCGCTTGACGCCCCCATTTCCTTTTTTTGATTTCTAATGACTTAATCTTCGCTCACCACTCCCCCCGCATTCATGCAGACCACCAGTTCTATCACAAGTGGGCACTGCTGACCGATCCGGAAGACTTCATTTCCGGACCCAAGGGATACCTGAAGTGCGACGTCGGCATCATCGGCAAAGGCGATACGGTGAAAGTTCCTCCCAAGTCCGAAAAGGACCCGGATGACATTGAGGCGTAAGCTTTTCGAAACTCTTATTGCATTTCAGTTCGATTAACTTATCCTTCATCATAGCAACCTACTCCTTCCGGACGGAGTTCCCATCGAGCGGCAGCGGGCCAAGTTCATCGTGAAAATCTACCGGGCAGATGGACTTCCACGGATGAACTCTTCCCTAATGGCAAACGTGAAACGAGCCTTCACCGGCGAGGCCAAGGATCTGGTCAACCCGTACGTGCAGGTTTCGTTCGCTGGATTAACCGTAAGTCTCATCGGACATACTCCGGCTGAAGTAATGTATTTCGAATATTGCTATCTCATTCTACAGGGGAAATCCACCGTCAAGAAGGCCTCGTACAATCCAGTGTGGAACGAGCAGCTTGTATTCACGGAGATGTTCCCACCGTTGTGCCAGCGAATAAAGGTCCAGCTGCGGGATGCCGACCCGATGAAGCCATCCATCATCGGCACGCACTACATCGATTTGAAGCAGATCTCCAACGACGGCGAGAAAGGCTTCCTTCCGACATACGGCCCATCGTTCGTCCACCTGTACGGTTCGACGAGGGATTACAACCTGCTAGATCAGCATTCCAATCTCAACACAGGACTGGGTGAAGGAGTCAGCTACCGGGCGAGGCTGCTGATCGCCATCAGGACCGAGATCACCGATAACGTGGAGTTGTTCACGGACAAGAACGGTGGGTTATTTTAAACCTTACGGGTATCTTCCACTCATTCCCCCCTTTTTTATTCCACAGTCGACCTGGAGTCCACGCTTCCGATATCCGAATCATCCTACTGCAAAAACGACGACTTCTTCCTCTTCGGAACCGTGCTGGAAGCATCGATGATCGACAAAAAGGTCTGCGATCGGCCGGTTTTCTTCGAGCTGAGCATAGGCAACGCCGGCAACTCGCTGGACGGCCACAACGAGAGCGCAACCAACATGAGCGACGACGACGAGCTGGAAGCGGTGGATACGACCTCGTACAGCAGTACTACAAGTGCCTCGAAACCGATCACGCACGACAAGAATCACTTCTTCCTGCCGTACTGGGACAACAAACCGTGCATGGACGTGCGGTGTTCGTTCCCGGATCTTCGCCGGCGCATGTATAACAGTAACATGATTGCGAAAATCACCGAACGTATGGAGTTGGGACTGGCTGAAACGAACCTGCTGATCGAAGATGAAGACCCAACGGCGGAGGTAAAATTGAGGGGTGTGCTGGAGGAGGTGGCCACCAGTTGCAACAAGTACGTGCAGATTACCAAGGGTGCACTGGTTGGTCCGGGAACAGGTAAAACCAAACTGGACAAGGAGCGAATCAAGCTGTGTCAACGGGAAGTCGAGTCAATCGGAAACATGTCCCGAAATCTACGCGCACTGGTGACTAAGAGTTCTATGAAGGAACGCTACAAGACGGCATACAGCTACTTGGGTAAGCTGAAGTTCCTGATCGACGATCCTCAGCACGCTCTTCCCGATGTGTTCATCTGGATGGTTGCTAATGGAAAACGCGTGGCATATCACAGGATCAGCGCACGGGACTTGATCTATTCGACGACGGAGGAGGAAACGGGAATCTTCTGCGCCAAAGTTCAGACGATCTTCCTGAAACTTCCGGGCAAACAGGCGGAAGGACCCGCAGGTTGGCAAGTAAGAGCAAAGCTGCACATCTACCTCTGGTTAGGAGTGTTGAAGCACAAGAAGTCGTTCTATGCAGGATTGCCGCGAGGATACGAGATGTCAAGTGAACTGAAGCATGCGGACAAGCCTAATGTGCAGGCTCCAACGGACATTCGATACGTGGACAAACACGTATTTCAGTTGCGAGCCCATGTCTACCAGGCAAGATCGCTGATCGGATCCGATGCTTCAGGGCTGAGTGACCCCTATGCAACGGTATACATCACCGAGTATTCGAAGACTACGCAGGTGATTGAGGAAACGCTTAGCCCAACATGGGATGAACAGTTGGTATTCGACGAGATTGTCATCTACGGGGCAAAGGAGGAGATCAAAAAGGATCCACCGACAATTGTGATAGATATCTACGACCAGGATAAGGTCGGCAAGTCTGAATTCATAGGAAGAGCTTTGGCAAAACCGAGGATTAAGCTGAAAGATAATCACTACTCGAACCCGGTTCTGGAGTGGTTCGAGATAACCCGGGACTCGATAATGCGGGGAGTTGCTAGCTGCATTCGAAATGCTAGAGTTGGGGTCTGATGATATCCCAAGACTAACCGATCCGAAGTATATTGCGACGGAATTCCGTGGCGATAAAGCCGGCCCAACGACGATGACGATCCTACCGGTTCCGAGGAGGTTCGTCCGAACCTCGCCCGATTCCGTATCGAGGTGCTCTTTGGGGATTGCGAGACTTGAAACGAGTGCACTTCATGACGGTTGACAAACCACGAATAGACATCGAATGTTCAGGAAAAATACTCAACTCCAGCATAATCCAAAACGCTAAGAAGAATCCAAACTTTGCCAATATGCTCAAATTCTTCGATTTGGAACTTCCTCTGGAGGAACGGTACGCTCCACCGATTACCATTCGCGCCGTAGATTGCCGATCCTTCGGAAGGTACACTCTTGTAGGAACCCACCAAATTACATCCATCCACAAATACATGCATCGAGCACCTCCAAAGGACGATACCAGGCGCGTGAATCAAAACGGTCAAATAGTCCTCTCGAAGCATAAGGACATGATGGGTAACAACACGACTATGCCCAACGACAGTGCCATGATGAAGTCGATATCCGGAGACAATCTCACGCTCTACGGTGCCGCTTGTGTGAGCAAAGTTGTCAAAGGCAAAAAGACAAAAAGGAAACTGGAACACGAGGATACCTTCGATGCGGAAGACGATGATGAATCCAGCAAAGACTGGTGGACCAAATATTTCCTATCGTACGAACGACTGATCGAAGCCTCGAAGCCTTCAGCCCATTCACGAGCACTGGAAAACCATGTTCAATCCACCGAAGGTGGTAAGAAACTTGGCGTCAAAACATCAAAGCTGGTGTCCAAACTCAGCCCTAAGACAACTCCAAAAAAGACAGCCACTCCGAACACTGCCACCTGTCACATCTACCCGGGCGAATTGGAATCTCTGCCGGAGTACAACAATTTCAAGGAATGGCTCCTATCATTTCCGCTTTACCGCGGCAAGAAGACCGGTGACAGTACGGAGGATGAAAACCGAATAGTGGGCTTCTTCAAGGGGGCAATCAAAGTGTACAAACTCCCGATAGAAAAGGGCATGGAGCCAGCCTTCGCTCCAACACTTCCTCTGAACGATCCCATCCACGTACTGGTGCGAGTTTACATCGTCAAAGCTACCGATCTGCATCCAATGGATCTGAATGGCAAGGCCGATCCGTACGTGGTGCTCCAACTTGGTGGTAAACGGGTCTCGGACAAGGAAAACTACGTCAGCAAACAGTTGAACCCAGTGTTCGGTAAGTGTTTCGAAATCGAGGCGACCTTCCCACAGGACTCGCTGCTGACGGTACAGATCTTCGATTGGGATCTGGTGGGATCGGACGATCTGATCGGAGAAACCAAGATCGATCTGGAGAACCGGTTCTACACTAAACATCGAGCAATGTGCGGTATCGCTGCACGATACGAAGAGTATGTATTCGTTAACTCCAGGAAGGTAGGGGTAGTTTTGAGCTATGATTGTTTCTTTCAGTACCGGGTACAACCAATGGCGTGATCCGATGAAACCGACGCAGATTTTGACCAAGCTGTGTAAGGAGAACAAGCTGGAACCACCGCAGTATCAGCAGGATCGTGTTACGATCGGTCGGTACTGTTTCACGTTTTCCACCGAGGAAATGCAGGCATGGAATCAACCGACAACGTGCAAGTTTAGAGATGAACATTTGGCCCTGGCGGTTCTCCATCGATGGGAGGAAGTTCCCCGAGTCGGTTGCAAGGTTCGTATGGAAAAGTTCCACTGAATACCGCAGTGTAAGTGTGGACGGGTTTCATTGTAGATCGTTCCGGAGCACATCGAGTCTCGGTCGCTGTACAGCAGTGACAAACCGGGAATTGAACAGGGTAAACTGGAGATGTGGGTTGACATGTTTCCAATGGATATGCCTCTTCCGGGACCTCCCGTCGATATATCGCCCCGCAAGCCAAGATCCTACGAACTGCGGGTGGTCATCTGGAACACGGACGATGTAGTGCTGGAAGACGATGCGTTCTTCACCGGTGAGAAGATGTCCGACATCTACGTGAAAGGGTAAGTTTGACTCGGAATTTCGTATAGTAGCGCGTTCATATCTTTTGTTGGTTTGCAGGTGGCTTAAAGGTCCGCAGGATAATCAGGCGACTGACATCCACTACCGATCGCTCACCGGAGAGGGAAACTTCAACTGGCGGTTCATTTATCCATTCGAATACCTTGCGGCTGAGGAGCGCATCGTTCTCTCCCGTAAGGAGTCCCTATTTAGCTGGGACGAGACGGAAGTGAAGATTCCGGCCCGTTTGGAGCTGCAAGTGTGGGACGCCGATCACTTTTCGGCAGATGATTTTCTCGGGGCGATCTCGCTCAATCTGAACCGATTCCCGAGGGGAGCGAAATCCTCCAAACTGTGCACCCTGGATATGCTCAAAACGGACAACGTGCCGACGGTGAACATCTTCAAGCAGAAACGGGTGCGCGGATGGTGGCCATTCTTCATCAAGAAGGAGAACGACGAAATGGAACTGACGGGCAAGGTGGAGGCGGAGATCCACCTGCTGACGAAGGACGAAGCGGAGAAAAACCCGGCCGGGTACGGGAGGAACGAACCGGATCCACTGGAGAAACCGAAGTGAGTATTGAAGATGCGATGTTAGATGATTGAGGATGATTTACGAAACCAGAACCTGTGAAGTTGTCCATGTTTTAGTTACGGGATATGGGTGAACAATTTTTCAATTTGTAAGGTGATCTCAGGAGAACTGGAAGTTTCCTAAATTCCAACTACATATGAGACGAAACTTGTGCGATCTTTTGAATATTTTAGAAGTTTACAGATATTAAAGCAATTTGCTGGATTTCCAGCTCGGCATCGCAAGCTAAGCTGAATTCAAACCACCTTTCTCTTATGGTGGGATTGGATATGCTTATATCAATTTGCATTCCTTTAACGCCCGATCCAAAGTAAATTTGAACGCATTCAAGTGATCATAACTCAAGAATTAAACAACATACTCGGTTGATCAAAACGTCAAACAAAAGGGTATTTATTCAGCTTTCAAACTACATATAACGCACTTAACTTGTGATCGATGCCATCATGATCTGCACAGTCGCTGGTTACCGCATCCTCAAAGTTTTCGCTTGACAATTGCCCAATATTTTTTATCGGTCTGAGCTCAGGGCAATTCGGAGGATTAATCTCTTAGGCGACGAAGTTAACATTGTTTGCAGCATGTCATTCTAGTACCTCCTTATAGTAGTGGCAGCTGGCTAGATCCGGCCAAAACATAACGTTGGTCTTGTGTTGCCGAAGGAAGGGTAAAATCCACTTTTTCAGATACTCTTTAATGTAAACCTTCGACGTCATTGTGTGAGATGTGATGAAAACCTTGGTTTTAAGGCCATAACTGCAGGTTCCTGCCAATCAGCAAAAACACATTTATACCTGGAAGGGACTTTCCCTCAACCAGTTCCCAGGTAAAACTTTCGTCCGGTGATTCGTTTTAATCCATTTTGACATATGTTTTATATGAAATATGACATACAGCCATCAAATTTCGTCAAAACTCGTTCGTATAGTAATCATGCTCGCTTTTCGGCCACTAAATTTTGTTTCAGGGAGCGATTCGGAACACACTCCTTGTAACGTTTGATTACAAGACACACCGTTGACTTTGGGTGCCGTTCCCAGCACAATCTGTAAAGACGGTCGTGAATCGATCATCGATGTCACGTTCTGCAGTCCTTCGCTTACAGAGGACACGAAAAGGAGAGTCAGTGAGAAGCACTCCCACAGCGATCACCAAGCGATAACCTATAGCGTCAGCCGGCGACCCTATATGGTAACGAGGCGAACGAGGACCCGCGAACGGAAGTGGAAGATACAGGACTTCGACAAGGAGGTCTTTATCGAGGCGCTTCGAACACACAGCGGTGCAAATCTCGAAGCAGACGAGTTGACAGAAGCACTGGTGGAACGGAACACTCAGTACCCTCCGTGCTACATGCCTCCGAGCGAGAAGAAGTGTGCAGAGGGCAAGAACTGATGCCAAGAGGGAAGAACGGAGACCCATTTTTCGCGAAGCTCGCGCTGCTCTAAAAAAGGGAGATCGGGCTGAGCAAGTTGAACTGCGTCAAAGAGCTTTGCCGAGAAGCTGATGCCAACCCATGGGGTAACGCCTATCGAATCGTGGTTACAAAGTTGAAGGGCCCGGCAACTCTCGTTGAAATGTGCCGGACAAGTTAAAGGCGAACGAGGAAGGTATTTTTCCGGACCACGATTCAACTTTGTGGCCGCCTACGCCATATGAAGACAAACAAGCTGAATCCACTGGATCACGGATCTCCAACGAAGAGCTCGTAATAGTTGCAAAGCTACTGAAAAGGATCGTCCTTAACAGTGTTCCCAGCTACTGGTGCAGGATGCTAAAAAGTTACTTCCAGAACAGTGTCCTGGTGTACGAAACAGAATTGGGCAAAAAATCAATCATGATTACGGCGGGGCTGCCACAAGTTTCCATTCTAGGTCCAACTCTCAGGAACGCTATGTACGACGGAGTACTAACGCTGCAGCTGCCCAGTGGAGTTGAAATCGTTGGATTCGCTGACGATGTTGTGTTAACTATAACTGGCGAGACGTTAGAGGAGGTCGAGATGTTGACGGCGGAGGCACTGGATGCCGTTGAAGCGTGGATGACAGGAGCAAAGCTACAGCTGACCCATCATAAGCTGGAAGTAATGCTAGTGAGCATCCGGAAAACCGTTTAACTAGTAAACATCATCGTCGGAGAACACGAAATTGCATCGAAGCGCGCGCTGAAGCACCTGGGGGTGATGGTCAACGAGCGTTTAAATTTCAACTCACATGCCGATTACGGCTGCGTAAAGGTGTCAAAGGCTGTCAACGCGATAGCAAGTATCATGCCAAACGTTGGCGGGCCAAGTAGCAGCATCGGATCTATCCCAACATTACGATGTGGCAGAGGACTCCGACGAAGAAGGAGACGAGACTGTCAACGAGAAGGTGACAGGCTGGGAGGTTTTGACCAAGAAGGATCCACGTGGAGCATTCCCGAAGAACTCGAACCAGAAAGCACACGATGAAGCAAAAAAGGCGGTTCCAGATTTCACAAGACCGACGCAGCTAAACGAGCCGGGGTTGAACCAGGGGTCAGGAAGCGGCAATATCCGTCCCCAGCAGTATGCGCCGCCAGCATTCGGTGAGAGAGGCGGTGACGTCGAGAATTTATTGCAACAGTCGGACCTGACTGCGGAAGAAGAAGCCATCCTTAGAAACATACTCGCCCGAAGAGGACGATATCCGCAGGTTCCACGGAACGACATGTGCCGAGGACCGACGCAGGAACAGTTGGCAGCTAGACAAGCTGTATCCAAACACCTTCCGATCTTCCGAGGTGAGCCGGAGGTTTGGCCACTCTTCATAAGCTGCTACGAATACACGACGGCAGCATGCGGGTTCACGAACATGGACAATCTGAAAAGACTACAAGATAGCCTGCAGGGACTTGCAAAGGAAGCGGTTCAAAGTCGATTGTTGATGCCAGAATCGGTCCCCGAGGTCATTGAGGATCTACGCAAGCTTTTTGGAAATCCGGAAAAACTTTTAAAAAGTTTAGTGGCGAAGGTTCGCAAAGCACAGGCCCCACGGTTGGATAAGCTGGAAACGTTCCTCTACTTCGGAATCACGGTTAAACAACTGTGCGACCATCTCGAGGCGGCTGGACTGCACGATCACCTGAACAACCCTATGCTCGTGCAGGAGCTCGTCGGGAAATTGCCACCCGAGTACAAGCTTGATTGGGTGCGATTCAAGCGCGGTAAACTCGAGACACCGCTAAGGAACTTCACTACCTTCATAAGTGAAATTGTATCGGAGGTCTCAGAGGTGGCGGACTTCACAGGAGTGGAACAAGCAGTAACGCTACAGTCGGGAAAAAATAAGCCAAAGAAGAAGGAGTTCGTCAACACCCACAGAAGCCAACCAAGCCGATCCGGTGGAGCTCAAACGGATATACCTTCGCGAACGAAGAAACCGTGTGTCGTCTGCAAACGAAATGATCACAAGGTTCGATTCTGCGACGACTTCGCCAAGCTGAGCATCTGTGAACGTTTGGAAATCGTCGAAAAGTGGAAGCTTTGCCAACTGTGCCTCAACGACCACGGGAAAGCGCCGTGCACATTTAGGGGACGCTGTAACGTGCCAAATTGCTCGAAGAGTCATCACTCTCTACTGCATAGGGTAGAAGAAAGCATTCAACTGTCGTTGGTAGAAAACAACGCACACTTCCAATCCCTTCGGTCAGTGATATTCCGCATCGTTCCCATCACACTCTACTTCGGCGAAACAGCCGTAGAAACATCAGCCTTTCTTGACGAAGGCGCTTCTGCAACATTGGTGGAGGATTCGATTGCTGAACTCCTGGGTGCCTGCGGTGTTCCGGAACCGTTGGTGGTAGTCTGGACAGCAAATATGAAGCGGCACGAAGAGACGTCGCAAAAACTCGATTTTCAAATCGCCGCCAGAGGGACGAACAAACGGTACAAGCTGAAAGAAGCACGTACGGTAAAAGAACTCGTCTTGCCGAAACAAGACATTCACTTCAAGGAGGTGATAAATCGATATGACCACCTCAAAGGTCTACCAATATCCGATTGTACTTCGGAAGTTCCCCGAATCTTAATCGGCCTTGACAATCTACATCTGTTCGCTCCACTTGAATCTAAGGTGGGCAAGTCCGGTGAACCAATAGCTGTACGTTCGCTTCTAGGGTGGTCTATTTACGGTCCCGAGCATCAGAGGACCTCATCGAAGGCATACGTACATCATCACTCCATGCAGCCGATTAGCAATCAAGAGCTGCACGGCTTGTTGAGAACGCAGTACACTATGGAAGAAACGTGCACGCAAACCGAAGTACTCCCAGAAACAGAATCCATTGTGCGCGCCCGCAGCATCCTCGAACAGACGACTAAGCGTATAGCGGACCGCTTTGAAACGGGGCTTATATGGAAAAGCGATGACGTCACGTTTCCGGATAGCTACCCAATGGCTCTGAAGAGGATGATCGCATTGGAACGAAGGCTATCGAAAGACCAACGACTCCAAACAGCTGTTCACGAACAGATAGAAGCGTACCAACAAAAGGGGTATGCGCACAAGGCGACTGAAGCAGAGTTGCGCAATTCCGATTCGTTGAAAGTGTGGTACCTTCCACTGAGCGTGGTCCTGAATCCCAAGAAACCAAACAAAGTGCGCCTGGTGTGGGACGCTCGGCGTCCGTGAATGGAGTCTCCCTAAACTCAAACCTACTGAAAGGGCCCGATCTCCTTACGTCACTTCCGGCGGTTTTCAGTAAATTCCGGCAACGACCGGTAGCAATCGGTGGCGACATACGCGAAATGTACCACCAACTGCTCATAAGGGAAGCTGATAAACAGGTGCAGCGGTTCTTATTTCGTTTTGACCCCACTAAACCATTAGAGGTTTATGTTATGGACGTGGCCACCTTCGGCGCCACGTGTTCACCGTGCTCAGCGCAATACGTTAAAAACCGTAACGCTCTGGAGCACGCTGCGCAGTTTCCTGGCACCACGGAGGCAATCATCAACCGAACGTATGTAGACGACTACTTCGACAGTCTGGACACAGAGGATGATGGATTACGTAGAGCTAAGGAGGTACGGTTCGTCAACGCCAAAGCGGGGTTCGAAGTCAGAAATTGGTCGTCGAATTCGCCGTTTGTACTTCAAGGTCTAGGCGAAGAAAATTCTACCGAATCGGTGCATTTCCACCTCGATAAGAACACCGAAAACGAACGAGTGCTGGGTGTAACCTGGAATCCTCATCAAGACGTCTTGTCATTCGCCGTCCCATCGAGAACAGAAGTTTCGCTGGACCAGTCAACAAAGCCGACTAAAAGGGCAGTCTTGAGTTCGGTCATGACCCTTTTCGACCCGCTGGGTCTGTTGGCTCCTTACACGGCGTTGGGAAAAATGCTAGTACAGGACCTCTGGCGTACCGGCTGCGACTGGGACGCCGAAATCGACGACGAGTCGCACAAGAAATGGACATCGTGGATTAGTGCGTTGCCTGAAATAGCCGGCTTAAAGATCCCACGTTGCTACTTTGGTAACGTGCAGTCTAAGTATTTTGGATCGGTGCAGCTGCACATATTTACCGATGCTGGAGAAAATGCCTTTGGATGCGCCGGTTTCCTGCGTATAGAAAGCGATGGAGTTGTTAAGTGTTCACTCGTGATGGCGCGCTCAAAGGTGGCACCTCTGAAGCAGCTCACAATCCCGCGCCTGGAACTGCAAGCAGCTGTACTGGGCGCGCGAATGGTGCACACGATCAAGAAAAGTCACTCGCTTGAAATCCAGCAAACCTTTTTCTGGACGGACTCTCGAACCGTCCTGTCCTGGATAACGTCCGATCAAAAGCGCTACAAACAGTTTGTCAGCTTCAGGATCGGAGAAATACTAAGCTTGACGAAGCTTGCGGAATGGAGATGGGTATCCTCGAAGAAGAATGTTGCGGACTGCCTAACAAAATGGAGAAGCGATTCCGGATTGTCTTCCGAGTGGTTCCGCGGACCGAGTTTTCTCCATGAAACCCCGGACAACTGGCCTCAACAACAACTTCCTCCTGCGAATATCAAGTCCGAACTTCGTGCGATGCATTTATTCCATGACGTAGTGCTTCCAGAAAAGCTGATCGATGGGAACCGATTTTCCAAATGGAATGTCCTTGTCAGAACGGTAGCTACCGTGCTTCGTTTTGTATCGAACTGTCAACGGAAGATACGTGGAGAACCCATCGAAACCCTCAAGCCAACGACGATTCAACGGAACCTATTAATAGAAGCTGTACCATGTGTTAAGGTACCGCTGAAACAAGAAGAGTATCGACGAGCCGAAAATATTCTGCTCAGGTCTGCCCAGAACGAAGCCTATAGAGACGAGATCAAGGTTCTTAAGAAGAACCAGCAGTTGGAACCATCGCAATGGATTCAGCTGGAAAAGAGCAGTCCGCTCAATAAGTTAACGCCGCTTTTAGACGACGAACAAGTGCTACGGATGGAAGGACGTTGCGACAAGGCTGAACACCTACCGTTTGATATGCGGTTCCCAATCATCTTACCCAGAGACAATCCTGTGACCGAACTTTTAGTGCGACACTACCATGAGTCATTCGGACATGCATTCAGAGACACGGTGAAGAATGAGATAAAACAACGGTTCATCGTCTTCAGTCTAAGCTCAGTGGTAGCAGCGGTCGAACGAAGCTGTGTTTGGTGCAAGGTGCACAAAAATCAACCGAGATTTCCCAGAATGGCATCCCTTCCAGTACAACGACTGACTCCCTATCAGCGACCTTTCACCTTTGTTGGTATTGACTACCTTGGACCGGTACAAGTGACCTCAGGGCGCCGTACGGAAAAAAGATGGATCGTTCTATTCACCTGTTTAGTCGTACGAGCTGTTCACCTTGAAGTGTCCCACAACCTCACAGCTCAATCTTGTGCTATGGCGATTCGACGGTTCATATCTCGCTGGGGTCCGGCCGCTGAATACTTCTCAGACAACGGCACCAACCTTAAAGCAGCAAGCAAGGAGTTTGCTCAGCAAGTACAGGATATAGGACACGAGTGCGCCGATCAATTCTCTAGTGCACGATCCAAGTGGCACTTCAACCCGCCGGCTACGCCTCATATGGGAGGCATTTGGGAGCGCATGGTCAGGACAGTTAAAGGCGTCATGGAGGTCCTAAACGATGGGCGCAAACTAACAGACGAGATCCTCTTGACTACCGTAGCCGAAACTGGAGACATGATTAACAGTCGCCCACTAGTCTACGCCTCATTAGGCTCGCACGAGGAATCGCTTACTCCCAATCACTTCCTTCGGGGAATAGCAGCCAACGAGCCACAAGAAGTATTACCTCCGACAAATCCTGCGCTAGCGCTTCGTGACGCATATCAACGTTCAGTGGAGCTTGCGAACAACTTGTGGCAACGCTGGATAAAGGAATACGTTCCTAACATAAATCGCCGCAGCAAATGGTTCGGCGAATCTACACCGCTGATTAAAGGTAACTTAGTTTACGTCGTCGATGGAAACCGGCGCAAGACATGGGTCAGAGGAGTCATCGAAGAACCGTTCGTGTCAAGCGATGGACGGATTCGGCAAGCGCTTGTCAGGACCAGTCACGGAGTGGTCAGACGGGCGACCGCTAACCTGGCGGTTCTTGAGATCAATGGAGGTAACGCTGCTCCGGATGATGGTTCCGGAACAGGATTACGAGCCGGGGATGTGTTCGGAATATCAGGATATCACTGTACCGCCGAGCATAGCGACAGTCCTGCAGGAGATACGGAGAGCAACAGCAACGGTAACTGTCATAATGACTGATGTCAGTCCCAGTTCAGTGGAATTACGGATGCTGAGCAAAGGTGGTAAGACTGAAAAAGAAAAAAAAAAACCATCGAGCTTTTTTGACACAACGTGTTCGTCAGTAGTAGATCTAGCAGCGAAAATTATTGAGTGCAATTTCATAACCTATATACGATTGGATCTTAAGTTCTAATATAAAATACCTAGTTGATTAATTCTAAAACGTTAATAGTAAGTAGTTTTAAATCTAAACATTGTTTCTAAACATTGTTTTTGGAATTAAATTAGTATTCAATAATTTAATTCCTAAATTTAGTAAGAGACATTGATCCGATAATCGTTCGGTCTGGAAAGTCTCTCTGTCTACCTAAAGAGAGTGAAGAAAAACTTCTTGTAAGTATTTAAGCATCTACTTAACATCTAAACCTAATTATAAAATAAACGTATTACAGTTTTAAGCTGTCTAAACGAGACTGCTCTGGAAAAGTTTTAATTTATCCGAACAAGACGGATTCTGGCAAGCGTTGCAACCTCAACTCTGAAGTATGGAGTTCCAGCCTGGGCCGCAGCGCTCAAAACAAAGCATAACCGGGAAAAACTGAGCAGAGTATTCAGACTCACGGCCTGCGGGTCACTAGCGCCTACCGAACGATTTCATCGGAAGCAGTATGCCCATTTGCTGCTATCAGAGGATGAATACGAGGAACGTGAAGGTTATCGTCAGAACGGACTCGTTGGCTAAGTGGCAGTAAGAGTGGGACAATGCGGGAAATGGAAGGTGGACCCACCGGTTCATCCTGAATGTGTCTGCATGAGTGAACAGGAAGCATGGAGAAGTGAACTTCCATCTGACGCAGTTCCTGTCCGGGCATGGCGTTTGGTCACGCCCTTCGCCTCTCTGTACAGAGTGCGGAAACGTTGAAGAGACACTAGAGCACGTCGTCTTCCAATCTCCTAGATTCGAAGAAGCGCGCAAGGATATGCCTGGTATGACCGCCGACAATGTCGTACGCAAAATGTGCCACGAAGAAGAGAAATGGAACGCTGACTGGCAGTAACGCGAATACTGTCCTAACTGCAAAAGAAGTGGCGTAATGATCACCGTTCCAGTGCCACTGGCTAGATCGGTTTCGGGAGAAATTCTTCAGCCGGGGAACTCTCCGCCGGAGTAGGCTAGATCCACTGCCGGGGACTAGTTGATTAGATCGCGAAGCACCATCCCGTCGTCGTCGGGGCACCAGTGAACCGGACGCCTGGCGCTACCGGCATTCCTGGATTGACTTAGGCATCCTACCGGGTGGCCCGTGCATAACAGAAGAATCGGTTTTGGAAGAATGTCCACTCTTCGTCGGGGTAGGCTAGGTCCACCGCCGGGGACTAGTCGAGTAGAGCGCGGAAAAACACTGGATTTGGTTCGTCGGGGCGCGAACCGGATGGCAGTGACCACTCGGAATCGCCGGACCGAACTTGGTATCCTACCAGTTCGTCCATTGATGTGGGAGGACAATAATCGTCGCACCCGAGCGGGCGTGCGCAGTGGATGGCTTGAGCGTAAACCATGTCTTGACTGGTTAGTTCAACAGGGAGTACTAACAGGAGCCAAAGGGCTCAACACGACGCATGTCGATCGGTGATTGACAACAGCACGATTAGAGCCATTGGGCTCAATTAAACTAAAAAACCAAATGGAATGAGGTGATCATTGCACATAACACGTCCCCTCCGAAGGAATACTGCATGGTAGTCCCGGAGGGTTAGCTCAGGTGATGGTAAACAAGGAGAGTGTTTTTCAGTGGGTAGGCACACAGGTGAGCCCCACACAACGAACACTGGCATAAAGGGTGTATTCGATAAAAATGGCACACAGAAAATCCTCTGTAACTTTTGAATCGTATGAGTAAAAAACCTAGAAATTTGAGTAGATCTTATCCATAGTGTATTATTTACATCTACCAAGTTTCATAGTTATACATTCAGTAGTTCCAGTCATGTCGTCGAAACAAGAAATTGTCCGTGAGAAAATGTTGTGCACTCACAATCAAAATCCAGGGGCGTCCCACCGGTGGATTGCTAAAAGGCTTGGAATTGCAAATACAACTGTGTCTCGTGTAATAAGAACCTTCAAGGAGCGTCTGAGTGTCCAAAGGAAGGAAGGGACTGGTCGTAAAAGTGGTCCAATGGACAGTAAAATGGCCAGGAAAGTCGTACAACAATTCAAGAACCGTCCAAACATGTCAATTCGAGATGTCGCAAAAAAGTCTAAGGTGTCAGTCGGTTTTGTGCAGAAAACCATGAAGCGTGCTGGGTGTCATGTTTACAAAGTGCAAAAAGCCCCAAACCGGAATGAAAAACAAAACATCACTGCGAATTTTACACGAAGCTGCTCACCAAATTCGGTTGCATCGTGATGGATGACGAAACATACGTCAAGGCCGACTTCCGTCAACTTCCTGGGCAAGAATATTTCGTTGCCAAGTCGAAGTTTGATGGAACATGTTGGAGGATGTTCGAAAGAAGAAACTATCGAAATTTGCAAAGAAGTTTCTAATTTGGCAGGCGATTTGCGGATGTGGTGAAATAAGTGCTCCCTTCATCACTTCCGGAACAATAAACGGTGTGATTTACACGGAAGAGTGCCTTAAGAAGCGTCTCTTGCCATTCATTAAGAAGCACAAAGGATCAACTCTGTTTTGGCCTGATCTAGCATCCTGCCACTACGCTCGAAACGTATTGGAGTGGTACCGAGCCAACGGAGTCAATTTTGTGCCAAAGGATATGAACCCACCAAATTCACCGGGACTTCGTCCAATTGAAAAATTCTGGGCAATTATGAGAACGGAACTTCGCAAACATCCCAAAACTATAAGAACATAGCTAGAATTGAAGAAAATTTGGGTAAAAACAACAAAAACACTGGGAAAATCGGTTGTACAAAATTTAATGGGTGGAGTCAAAAGGAAGGTGCGGGCATTCGGGACGGGAGACGAAATTGAATAAAACAAATGTTGTAAATCAAAACTCATTAGTAGTTCTTCATTCCCTGAAAATTTCAAGAAAATCCGATAATCAGTTTAATTTTGATGAGTATATATGTGTGTGCCATTTTTATCGAATACACCCTTTATGCATGAAGAAGTACAGGCCAGTCTTTAGAAGATTTTTTTGATCTCTTAGTTCCAAAAAAAAAGACAGACGGACAGCCATTGTTCATTTGCTTATGGTATTTATTAATCTGAACATGACGACAACTTCTAGCATCCTTAAGGAAGAGGAAGGAACAAACTGAATCCCACAGGATAAGATTGAGCTATTTTTTAGCATGACAGTTTTATTACTGCATCTTGAATTTATCTGACCGTTATCTGAACTAAATACTGGGGATCGTAACTGGCATCAAGAAACATTTAAATTTCCACTCACAGTGGCCGCATCTGGCAAGCGTTATTTTCTGTGCCTCAACTTATTTTCACGTCACGGCATGTAAGTTATCATTTCGATTTTTCATAGTCTTGTAAATTTATGAACAGACACAAATTTCTATCAAACGGACCACTCCTTTTATGTGCAACCGTCTAAATTTACATCATATTATCTAAGTGTGTGTGTGTGTGTGTGTGTGTGTGTGTGCGTGCGTGTGTGTGTACATCCATTGTTATCTTTCGTTTTAGTTCACAACTGATCAGATCGATCAGAGTGGGTTAAAATTCAGTAATGAATCTACTCTGCGAGACAAATGAGTCTACAGGGTGCGGCAGAAAATAATGCGAAAATTCGTTCTTTTTCTTTCAAATCCCATTTTCAACTAATTCCAGCGGCATTTTCAAACCGTTGGACGCCTCCAAGCCAAACAACATGACACCAGCCGGATGTTTGGTTTGAAATTTGAATTTCACTTTTTCCGGAACGTTTTCCATTTTCTGCGGTGAAATGAACCGGTCCGTGTGGCTGTTGGCCACAGCATCGATGCTGAAAAGCTTTTCGTCGGAGAATAGTTCCTTGACCCGGTCCGTAATCAAGTGGCGTTTCACTCTGGCTCTGGAAGATGCATGCAGGTCTTCTTTAATGATTCTCCGAAATATTGGCTTCCTTTGCAAGTTTTCTTATGGAACGCACCGGGTTGCGAGCAATTTGTGCACGGACTTTCGCTGCTTAGGACCATCCTGCAGGGACTTTTATGCGGTAAACTGTTGCCAAATGGCACCCTACCACCTTGGCAATCTCTTTCGGCTTCTTCTGGGCGAGCAACAAACTGCAATATTTGCAAAATTTGCAATAAAACAAATAGAATGTTTGGATGTAGCGCTTGAAAGTAAACATAAACAAATACACTTTCGACAGAAATTAGCCACTAGCTGCACGAAGTAGCCCAATACTCAAGTTTGAACATTTTCGCATCATTTTCTGCCACATCCTGTAAACGAGTCGTTTTTGCCTAACGAGTCGACTTTGAGTCAACTCTGTAATTGTTTTTAACGTACAGTCGAATTAGTCTATTCGACAATTGTCGACTTGTCACGTGAGAGCGACTCGTATCTGTAGTAGATTCAAGCTTGGTCAATAAAATGAAAAAAAAGTTGTTCAGTTTGAAATTGGTAATACTATTTACTGTATACTATTTCCTAAAGGCCAGTGTCGACCTAGAAAAGAGGTTACGGAATTTTGTTCAATATTACCAAGCGGAATTTTAACAATTGATCTGCATGGCACAAAATGTCACCTTCACTTACGGAATAATCGAGCGAACATTTTTCCAAAAGTAAAACTGACAGCTCCCATTAGTTTGCGTGGGAACCTTACAAATTCCAATTTTATTTTTTGTTCTTTTCAGGCGGATACTGCTGCAGAAATTTCTTTTCGATTCTGTACTTTTCCGTTTCAGTAAACGGATTTCCACATGGGTTTGGGATAGAAAAAGAAATTTCTTTCGAACACGATACCAACCTTAACGCGATCAGAAGAACGCATTGACTGAAAGTTACACAGTAAAAAATGATTAGTTTTAACAAGCGCGTAAAATTCCCCTTCGTTTAATTCCAAGCCAAAGGAGGCGAAAACAACGAAATTGTTTGCAAATTTTGATGCGCCATACAACAATGTTGGCGAACTTTCATACAACTGGCTAGATTTAGGCGTTATCTGGCTTAAATGTACATGAAATATCCCATTATGTTCAGCCAAATCTAGCATTCCCTTTGTATGCATTAGATAACGTGGAAAATTCAATGTTTCTTTTTATCTGTGTAGCGTTACAGAAACGTTATTCTTTTCCGAAAATAAGTGAGCTCTCGGATTTACTCGAGTGAGCTCTCAGGTTTCCATACACATGTGTGTGAATGAGAGAGAAAGCGACAGAGAGAGAGCGAGAGAGAGAGAAAGATAAAGAAAGAAAAAGAAAGAAGCAGAGGAAGAGAGAAGATCACAACCTATTGAGGTGGCGGACTTGTCCGTGCCACGACCTACTCCGTAGTGGGGTGTTAGGCAAAAAATGACGTCCATGGTTCGAGTACCACTGGACACATGCCCTTTCGCTCAACTTCCCAAAAACATCGGTTCGATTTCCTACCTGCCGCACACTGAGGGAACATTCAACACTTTCTCTTCATAAAGGGCGATACGGTCAAAATTTGGTCAATATCAACTTGACGTATTTCTTTCAATTTTGCATTTAAAAAACCTGAACACCCCTCATTTTGAAGGTGTGTGTGTAGAATGTTGCTCCTATTTTGGTTTTGGAATTCACTCTTCAGTTGTCAAAATGCCGTCCAAGCAAGAAGAGCAGCGTATCAAAATTTTGCTCGCGCATCGCGAAAATCCGAGATATTCGCACGCAAAGTTGGCAAAATCGCTAAAAGTTGCCAAATCAACCGTTACAAATGTAATTAAAGTGTTTGGGGAACGTTTGTCGACAGCCAGGAAGTCTGGATCGGGGGAAATCGAAAACCGGAAGCCGCTGAGACGACAAAGAGAGTTGCCGGTAGTTTCAAGCGAAACCCTAACCTATCTCTCCGAGATGCCGCAAATAAGCTGGGTGTATCGTCTACAACCGCGCATCGAGCCAAAAACGAGCCGGACTATCGACTTACAAGAAGGTAGTGACTCCAAATCGCGATGATAAACAAAATACGACGGCCAACGCGCGATCCCGGAGGCTGTACACGACGATGCTGACGAAGTTTGACTGCGTGGTAATGGACGACGAAACCTACGTCAAAGCCGACTACAAGCAGCTTCCGGGACAGGAGTTTTATACGGCAAAAGGAAGGGGAAAGGTAGCAGATATTTTCAAGCACACGAAACTGTCAAAGTTCGCAAAGAAATATCTGGTTTGGCAAGCCATCTGTACCTGTGGCTTGAAAAGCAGCATTTTCATAGCTTCCGGGACTGTCAACCAAGAAATTTACGTGAAAGAGTGTTTGAATAAACGTCTGCTGCCTTTCCTGAAGAAACACGGTTGTTCCGTACTGTTTTGGCCGGATTTGGCATCTTGCCATTACGGTAAAAAGGCCATGGAGTGGTACGCCGCCAACAACGTGCAGGTGGTTCCCAAGGACAAGAACCCTCCCAACACGCCAGAGCTCCGCCCAATTGAGAAATACTGGGCTATTGTCAAGCGGAACCTAAAGAAGACCAAAAAAAACTGCTAAGGACGAGCAGCAGTTCAAGGTAAACTGGCTTTCTGCGGCGAAGAAGGTGGACAAGGTGGCTGTACAAAATCTGATGGCAGGGGTCAAGCGTAAGGCCCGGCAATTCGGATTTGGAAAAGCGGAAGCCTAACTGAATATTTTTCCTGAATTTTATACTAATTGAACTTGAAAAAGAAATTTAATTTGATTTTTTAAATAAACGATTTCACCGATTTACACGCGTTTTCCCTTGACCAAATTTTGACCGTATCACCCTTTAACTGTAACTACCTGAAACGTGAAGCAAGAAAAGTCGGTGGTGAATGCGTTGAAAACAAAGTACATGCTAATAGACGACATCGAGCGCGATCACCTAGGTAGCAGTGTTATGATAGACGGGGATACTTTCGAGATGGTTTGTCCCTTGTCTTTGTGTGCCACGGCCATCCATAAAACCTCTTATCTGGCACCATCGATTATTTCGTAATCAGCTCCTAATAGAGGGGAACACTCAGCAAAGCTATACTTTTGTATCTCGTCCATCTATCGGTCATTAGTGATAAGCCGATTAAAACATTCAGGTAGTTCAATATAATGGTCTTCGTTACAGATCTGACCATCTAAAATGCGCTGTTATGAAAAGACCAAATATGGACTAACAACATGCTATGGTTCTGCGACGTTTGATGATTAGTGGTCTGTGGGACTTTTATATCGAAGGTGAAACAACAAGAAGTAAATCAATTTTACAACTGCTTCAAAAAATCTTACCTTAGAAAACTCGATGATTCTCGAGTATTTTCTTCAAGTAGACGTATCTCATTTTGTGAACAAAGAGGAGACGTAAGATTCAAACGTGAATTTCTCAGCTCCCTCATGGAAAGTAGCATCACCATCATGTTAGGGAAATGTTGGTGACCATAGTTTGCATGAAAGTGCAAAGGGTTTTAGGAATTTACCGTTTGAATGTTACTTTTCCTCTTTGTTTACAAAATCAGATACGTCAGTGTGAAAAAGTATTCGAGAATATTCTAATAACAGCCTTGCCTTGATAGATCGGCTGCCAATACGACAAATATTTTTCATTAGGGCCTAACTGACAAACGTAAACAATGGCTTTTTCCGCGAATTTCTCGTCATTGAAAACTGACCTAATCAATCCACCACGGTAATTTCGAAGAGGAAGAGTTCACCTATCCGATAGAATTGGAGGCTTACATTAGGTTCACGCCGAGCGGTCTCACAAACACTAGCGTGCTGCTTTACACGTATAGGATGGGTTTGTTTATTGTTTTCAACCACGAGATCAACTGTCAAAGTGTTCAGGTTGACAACGGTTTGTTTTTGACGTAGACTACGTCTTACGGCAAGGGTAGGGTGTCAAATGAAAATCTAAAATTTTGCGACCGTCACGAAAAACCGTACGTTTTGTACACGAATAACTCAAATAATCCACGATAGATTTACATGATTTCTTCTTCAATCGGTCGGAAATTTTACCGCGCTCCAATTCAATTGTCAAACATTTTTCTCAATCAATAGTAAACTATTTAAAATAACGCAAATATAAGTGTGATGTCTTATAATTGTCATTTTGCAGAGTAAATTTACCAAATTTCCTATCACAGATTTCAAATCGAAGCAAGGAACGTCTTGCATCATCTTCTTCTTCTTTGTGTTAGAGAGGGACTTTAACCAATCATGTCATTCGGTTTTCCATGTATGTCTCGCACGCAGCTGAGAACGGTGTAAAACGAACACTAAGGAAAATTTTGCCTCAGTCGTTTGGCAGCATTGAAGCTGTGCGGAGCTGGTCGCTGATAGCTGGTCGCTGGTCGCAGGCAGCTGCTTCATTCGTCCGGCAGCGGAGTTGGTCGCAGAGGCAGCTGGTGATCGCGTAGCAGCTGGTGGTGAGATGTACCAAGGCTCTCCCAAACACCAATCTTCGCGATGAGGTATAATGGAAGATATGGGGCGCACAATCGCGTCGGTTTGTGCAAGCCGCCATCTTACCTCATCGTGACGATTGTTTCGCCGCGACTTCTAAAACGCTGCTGTTTGGGGGAAAGCGTCCTTATGGGGCGAGCAGCAGTAGGTGGAAATTGAGGACAATGAATTAAAATAAAAGAGTTGTTTATTAAAGAACTAATCTTAAATTTAGTTCGGTGCTCGATGGAGGACGCGCCGTCGGTAAAAATTTTACCAAGCTGGTTAGCGCAATCCATAAATTGATAATCTGTCCTTTTGAGGACAACCAATCCAGTTCGGAGAGTTGTTTATATAAGAATTAAATTAATATTTCGTTCGGTTTGTGCGTCATTTAATCTAGTGCTGATTTGTTCGCCGCAACTGCAAAAACGCCTCCATGGAACACAAAAACGCTACTGTCTGCGAGAGAGCCTCCATGGAAGGCGAGCAGGACAATTCTACGACGGTGGAAAATGTTTCCTAGCTGGTTGGTGCAACCCGCGTTGAATCAATAAATCAATTCAATTTCTAATATAAGAGAGTAATTTGAATAAGAGTTTATCTTACATTTCGGTCGATTGACAGTCATATTGGATTTTGCCAAATCGTTACTAGGCAACAGTGTGCTATGCAGCGGATCCATAAAATCAATGAAAATAAATCAAAGCCTGCCGGTTGCTTTGATTTATTTTCACCGATAAATCCTACCAGATACAAATCCATCTTTGCTACTTTCAATTTAATATTCTCAGCTTGAGAGTTTGTTTGATTGAGATTTTCGTTTCAAATTGTCGATTGGCAGCCAGTGGTATTAGCAAAACTTGTTTTCCTTTCGTCGCATACCTAAACCACGCAAACTCCCTATCACGGACACCATTTTCGATGTCGAACATGATATTCCGAACCAACATTCTCTGTAAATTCCAATTAGTAGTGTGTTATAAACAGTTGTTCTGTTGTGTTAACGATTCGCGTTGGATAGAGTCCTACCTCTAGGAAGAAAAACTTGTTGAGAAACATAGTGAAAGTGAGAATGCCTAACCGATTTGATCCAGAACGCTTGCGCAGATTCAGGAAGCGCATAAAGAGCGAACATACGGGAAATCCTCCAAAACGACCAAGCACCGATGCCGAGCAAGCTCGTAGTTATCGGGCGAAATTGAAAGCAGCAAGAGGTAATGCGTTGCCAACAACTAGTTGGGGCGCTGGAGAAGGTTCGAGGTAGGAAATTGGTATCTATTAAATTAAAATCAACTTGTCAAATTGCATGTCATCAATGGGCTCCCTGTCTTATTAAATTTCAACATAGTATTTATTGTATTCTGGTGATGACATGCGCCGCGTGCTTTACATCATACGAACCTTTACATGATATCGATACAAATAATGCGCTGAACATGTTTTAATGCAGCGATTATTTTATCAGGTGTTTATTTTATATTTATAAGAATTTATCATACATTAACCAACCTTTTCTCCCATACTCATTGCAAAGAATAATGATAATTTATAAAACTCTCACTCTCTTTCTTCATGCGAGATCTAATATATTTATATATATTTCGATTTCTTTAACGCTTCAACCATAATGGATTCACTAATTTACCTGACATTCACATAGAAACATGAATAATAAGTTTACAAGAAAACCATAGACCATATTTTAGGTACGCATTTAACCTTATATTTCTAACTTTGGCCTAATGTATTCATCACATAGTAAAATGTAGAATATAAAAGTTTTCAATGGAAAAGTAAGAGTGAGCGGTTGTGTATTTTTCGAAGGGCTTATTCATACCAACACCTATATAACTAAATGAATATAGTGAATTTTAATGTTTTGAAATGGAATGGCCGATTGATCACATGAGAAAGTCATTGAGATGTTATAAAGTAGCTTTTATATTCCGTATAGTATACCGAATATAGCCGAATGCCCGGAGCGATAATATAAATAAATGCCCGGAGCGATAAAATTAACAAACATTACTGAAATTCGTCCGAACAAGAATCCTTAATGATATGAATATCCATCGAAAGTTTTCGACTCAATAATGTTAGTTGGTGACTTTTCATGGTCCAGTACAGCAAACGCCTTGTTAAGCATGTCTTAGCAAAGGTATAAATAGTTGAATATCGTTTCTAGCTAAATTAATGTATGAGTTATAGTTAAAATTGTTATCGTGTGCTACATAATCGACTGAGTCAAAGGACATGTACCCTATATACTTGTATATAACCTTACAACAACTGCAAGGTAGTTTTTGTTATTTTCTGTTGATAAAACTTTCTGAACTTTGAACATTTTATGAGACGCTTACACATCTGAAAATGTTGCAATTGATTATTGTGTTTTCATAACAATCACTAAACCTGACGGATATTTTCTGATAACGAATTTTATCGTAATTTGAATTCTAGAGTATTTCAATGTTTATTATTACCCTTGAAATCCAGAATTGCTGAAATTGCATAAATTGCAATTTTTTGATTCTTTGAAGTTGAATTTTGCAAAGGCATACTACAACTCAGATTGTATACAAATGATCCGAATGGTATGGCATTTAAATGGTGAATGTTGAAAAGGAGACAAGGCATCAGTCAAAATATATGTTTGTATGTGACGTATTATAGAATTTCCTCCGCAGCCTGTCGTTACTGAAATCCCCCAAACGATGCAAAACATTGTTGATGGTTCCGGCGACGGTGAGAATTCCGAGATACTGGCCATTCAGGCACAGTATGACATACGAATAAACATTAAGTAATGTCAAGCGGTTATGATTATAAGAATGACTTAAACTATAATTGATTTAATAATTTTATTTTCCCTAAAAGATCCTCAACTATCTTCTAGTCCTTAAATATAGTCCATCGTAAAACGTGCAACCACAGAGAACAGACATCCAAACTAGAATATATTTCTCAAAAAAACTTGTGTAAGGATTCAAATTAAAATACGTTCAAACACTATTGCCATCTCTCGGGCTGTGGCCACTTGCGATTTTTAATCGAACATGGGTAAGATTCGTTGACCGTGCGGTGAAAGAACTGAACTGCCAAAAAAATTTAATTGATGAATAAGATTTCAAGCTGGTCAATGAGTGGCGATGCCAGCGCCGCCACGCTATTGCCAGTTCATTACGATTATGAAATGGCCGTTAAATTTCTTAAACAGTTTTTGAATTTGACTTGGATGTCTGTTCTCTGTGGTGCAACCGTGACCGTGTCATCATTTAAACCAAAAGGCCCTTTTCAGGGCCACCAAATAATATCTCAAGAGCGTACAATAGAATTTTCTTACATACTGGCTTCAAAACGCTGGTCTAAGGTCCCATAAGAGCCGCACCCGTCATATTGTGACTTAAACTGCTTCTATCGGTAAGGGTAAGCGACCGGCGCGAATAATTGAAACCTTTTTAACGCTAATAATAGCCACACAGAATTTCCCTGACATTATAATGCATCACTTGGTTTAACGTAGTCTACGTCGACCGGTCGTGTCTTGTACACAACCCCACTGATTTTTATTTTCAACCAGCAAAACGATTGTATTAGTGAAATTGCTAACTAATACTATTGGCGGCAGTAACTTCTACCCATTTTCATAAAACAGGCTGAAACGTAGAACCATGGGTAATGCAATTTATGAAAGTGGGTAAAAATCACTCTATTCTTCATAAATTTGGTATCTGTCTACTGTTTGTACATTGGACACATATTTGTAGTTTTTCCTACAATCGATTATGTTCCGAAAGCTTATCTAGAACTCAACTCGTTCGAAACCACGTCGAAAAAAACGTAATTAAATTTAATCAATTTCAATCAACGGATAGTTCACCTTGAGCATATGTAACCATTACACAACTGAATTCTTGAATGAAAACTTTAATTAACGATCAAAAGAAATTAACGATCAAAAGAAAAATCAAAAGAATGGGGTGACATTTTTATTTCAACATTTTGCCATTTGTAATAACGAGTAGAGCTAATCCAAAATCAAATAACTTGTGTGTTTACCCAAATTTGGGTTACCCAATTTTCAATAGTTCTATGATTTTAGGTTAATTGTACTCATGTTTTGGTATGTCCGAATGAGCTCGCATATTTATTTACTGTCTAATTACCATTAGGCTTGGTTATGGGACGAATCACCAAAAGATTAAAGCCGCAAAAAAAAAAAAACATTAGGCTTAGTGACGTTTAACGCACGCACACTACAGCGTCATTTAGATCAAAAGAGTGCAAATAAGAAGGAAAACCATTTGGAGGAAAACAAACCATCATTCCTCTGCATGTGCCAGAAAGGCAAGGGTGATTAAACGTCAAAAAGCCTAATAGCATGTGATACTGGATTACTTTGATCACAATGGAAACCATCTGGAATTTTCATTTTCCATTTATCAGAAACCTGACGAAATCGTCTGACAATTTTCTTCGAATTCTGCGTTGTGAATCTTCGGAAAAACGATAAACGCATTCCTTATGCGCAATGGTACACTTCCCATTTTTTTTCAAAAAGAGGAAACACGTTTCTGTGGCATGTCTCCACCGTTGACATATTTCATGCAATAGACCAAACACAACTACGCAAATAATTGTTAGTCCCCTACACGGAAGAAACAAAGTACTCAAAATTAAGTTTATTTCACCCAACTCTGGAGTTCCGTGCGGGAAGCCAAGTTTGAGTATATGCCATAGTACTCAAATTTGAGTAACTGTATCCAAATTTTGTGGTGGGTAAATTTTACCTATTGCAATACAACTTGTAAAAACCAAAAAATGAGCACTTTTCCGCACGATTAGTTAGCAAATGTGATACAACATTTAAAATAAAGTGATAATTTTATTGATTTTATTTTTGTCTTAATTTCTGCGATTTTTAACAATAACGGCTAGTTTAGTACCGTAACATATTTAATGTTTTTCGGTATTTAAATCTGATATACGTCAAGTAATAAAAGTGTGCAAACGAATTCCATTTTTACTCAAAAATGAGTTGTCAGTGAAGTACCCAAGTAACAATTCAAGTTTTATTGTGGTTTTAAAGCACACTTAAAGGCTAAATCATGGTCTTCAGAACTCGCATAAAACGAAAATTGTTACTTGAGTACTTACCCATTGAGTAATCTTAACCTAATGTGCAGAATCAAGTTTACCCAACTCTCCAGTTCAACAACAGTACTCAATTTTAAGTTTAAAAATACTAAATTTTAGGTACTTTGTTTCTTCCGTGTACCAAGCGTCTTCTTCGATTGCTAAAAAGTACATGATTCGCAAATTTCTATGAAAAATGAACAAATTGAATTACAATTTTAATTTTATCGTGATGAAAAGATACAACTGAGCTTATCATTGACATCAATAAATGTTAAGAACTAATAATCGTGATTTGCCATAAAAAATGTTAACAAGGACGCTATCGATGTCAAACCTGACTTTAATATTATTTTACTAATACCATAATCGTTCCAGCTTATGTAAATAATCAAACCCCAACATCAAAATTCCTCAAAACACCCTCTTCGCCATAACGGAAAGCTTCCATCGCACTCAAAAACTTCCCACCAAGGATGAAAGCTGTCCGTCATGTTTTATTGCACCGAGCCGAAAGCTCCCGCAGTGATATCCATACTCACCACACCAATCTTTCTCACCTCTCACCTAGCCGGCCGGATGCGTCGTTCATGTGGTTCCTGAATCCGCTCAAATCCATCCGCTACATCATCTGGCACAACTACAAATGGCGCATCATCAAGGGTCTGATCATCCTCGGGCTGGCCATCCTCCTGCTGCTGTTCTTCTACGCCATCCCGGGCTACTCCGTCAAGAAGATGCTCGGCGCGTAAGGTAGTAAGTTAGAGCGTAGGAACTTTCTGTTTTGAATCAATGCTAGCATCTTCCGATTTTCTCGAGCGATCACGCACAAATGCAGACACTGAACTAATGTCACTGATCAAAATCAGACATTTGTAAACAGCAGGTATTATTTGTAAGATCTTTTTTTCCCAGCAACGCCTGCCTTTCATTTTAGTTTTCCGATTGTCGATTTCTTGAGCATGAGGGAGATTTTATTTCCTGATTGATGAATATCGCTTTGTAAGAAATTTTTCAACTATTTTCTACCGGAGTAACACGAGAGAATAACAACATCGAATGACAGCGTTTTTGCATATCAGTATTAAAAGACCAGCGCTGTTTTAAATCAAAGTAGGCGCTTCAGGAAGGTGGTAACCAAGTTAGTAGGAAAAACAAGGTGTACAAATATTAGAGCAAACTAAACAAACATAAACCAATACATTTGAATGACATTTTGTAAATAATGAGAACTGACTTGTCATCGTTTTTTCCAATCGAATCATATTTACCATTAAAATTTTCTTCTCACAAATTTTTCAGACAATTTTGACGCACGTAGACAGACATCAACACAAATAATAAGGAGATAACTTTTAATCTTCCCACAATCTAGATTTGCCAACTATTTATCTTCAAACAATCTACAATCTCAGCTGACTCTAGAAAAGCCCCCAGTAGTTAGAGTGCGATCAAACAAATCAATAGATATCGAATCCCTCATCATATCGATCAACAGTCTTAGAAAGAGCTTCAAGTCAGACCAATCGGAACCAAACCCATGTTAATCATTGTTAAAAATTGATAGAAAACCCCCCGAATTGCACAACATTCAAACAAGATTATCAAGATTTTAAACGTTCATTATTGTTACTGCATATTTATACAAAGATACATTTTATTCCGCTTTTGCCAACTCCTGCAGACATCAAAATGCACGAGTGGAAAAAGGTTTTAAATCATGTTGAAGATGCTAACTACTCTTGTTATGTTTGGAGTTTAATTTTCGTTTGCCTTTGACGTTTGGAAAACGAATTAGACTCGAACATCTCTAATGTCACTTCCTCTGGCCCCGCGACAACACGACTTCGAAATGCAGTTTTAGGAAAACGAAACCAGATACCTACTTAAATATACACAACTCTAAAGCTTTATTTTCTCTACGGATCTACACCCTAAATATATATATAAATGTATATGTAAACACCAAAATCAAAACAAAAAATTACACGATGCAGCTACTCTCCTAGAGAATCAATCCACCTGTACTAGCAACAAGGAACAAAATATTGCTCTTTATAATTATTAGGAAAATTCTAACTTACTAGTTGAAGTATTTCAAATTTTAAACACCTACACAAACACACAGATACACAAAACAAAACTTATAACTTAATAAAAACAAACATTCCAGTGGCGCCGGCCTACTGTTGATCGATCCGAACTTCCAGAAAGATGGCGTCGTCCCTGATGTAATGCTCGGACCGAAGCACCTGGTGCGGAATGTGAATATTCTGATTCTTCTCGTAGTTCTGATGTTTTCTCCGAGCCACGATGGACCGGCTGTAATCGACCGCCTTGGAGCGAACTTCCGGCTGATCCCGAAGCGTAATCATCCCACTCAGCACGCACGGCCACTCCAGCAGGTTGTCGTAGAAACCACCGACCACGACCAGCCCCACGATCATATTTCGCCCCCGCCACGTACCAATCCCATTCAGGCTGGCCTCCAACTGTCAAACGAGAAAATCAACAACAAGTCCATCACTCCCCCCCATCAAGCAGCTCAAACTCACCCTCAGCGTGTATCCGAACGGTTTGTTGCTAAACAGTGGACTCTTCATCATGAACTCGCTCTGCTGGGACTCCTTGAAGCGCTTATCGAACTGGTCGATTCGCCAAATCAGATGCCCTTGGCTGTTCTGAATCACCACCAGCTTCTCCTGGTGCTGCAAATGCACCTGCAAATCATCCAAGTTCTGCTTCGTGTAGTAAGTTTCCCGACGATACTTCTCCAGCGTTTTCTGCGTCTTCTCGCTCGCATCTTCCGTTTCGTTGACAGTGTTCAGAACGCTCTTCAGCTCGTAGTCCAGCCTGGCTTGTTTGTCGAGCTGCTCTTGGATCACCAGCCGCATGGGATCCATCTCTCCTCGCAACTCAAACATCTGCTTCTTGACCTGTTCCTGGAATAACCTGAAGGAATCCATTAAGTAAGCAATTCAAAACAATCAACCAAACCTACCGAATCGAGTTGTGGTGATCCTCCAAAACCAAGTCCACCGTTTGCATCTTGCCCTCGAGGTCTTCAATAGCTGCGCTGTTCCTTCCCGCCGCTCCGTTCGAATTCGCATCTTCTACGCTAGGCTGCTGCTTTTGCACGCTCCGTAAATTCTCCACTTCCGACTGCAGATAATTCAACCGACTCTCGATCATCACCATTTTGGCATCCTTCGGCTTGTCCCCTTCTTCGACCACCTCGACCTGCTTCTTCAACTGGCCCTCCACCTGATTGAACCTCGTAGTCAACTCCAAGCGCCAAGCTTCTATTTGCTCGTACTGTTTCATCAACCGATTGATGTCCACCTTACATCGTTCGACATCCACGCAGCGGCTGTCCGTTTCCTCGTTGATGACCTTTTTCAACTTGTTCAGCACATCGCCGACCTTCGCCGTCCACTCGTCGCCCAGTTGCGTTCGCTTCTTGAGCTGCCCGATGTCCGTAATCAACGCCAACCGCTGGCGAATTTCGTCGTTCAATGTTCCTCTCAGGGCGATGATCTCCTGTTCCAGTTCGAGGGTTTTTTCCTGATCGATCGGTGTCAGCTGTTCACCAAATCCAGCTGGACAACGGTTCAGGTGGCGATTCATGTCCTTCAGGCAGACGTACACTCCGCAGCCGTTCGAGCACTTCTGCAGTATCTGACCGCAGGCGGCTATGTGCGACTGAAATTGGGCGTTCGAAATGTTTACAGGTTAATTAGGAAATTAGGCTGTTATCTTATCGCTGCGGCACACGCACGCACTCGGAAGCGCGGTGCTTGGGAAGGGAGGTTTTTTCGGGGAAAAGTTTTGCCAAAGTCGTTGCGGTTGAGGCATTGCCAAATCGATTTCACTTTCATTCTGTACATTAAAGATTGAACTCCGAAAAAATGTAACACTTTCTTTTGAGAATAAATTTTTATTGCATGGGTAAAAATTGAAGAAATTTAGGGTAAAACAAGTTTAGAGTGGCCAAGAATGTCCGTTCTTTCGAAATGCTGGTTCATCCAGCAGACATTTGAGGGACCGGACTTCGCTGTCTTCAAGGTAATGAAGGGTGCCCTAACCCGAACCGATGAATAGAATCCGGTGGCAAAATCCCCGCGCCAGGAAGCTGTACTGCAAAGTGGTTGGGGCAGCTGAAAACGCATCGTACTGGACGACGAGACGTACATTAAAGCGGACGCCAGCGGATCCCCCGAGCTGGAGTTTTTTGTCGGTAAGTCCCGCCTGGATGTTTTGCGGAGAAGTTTCGTAAGATGAAGACGGAAAAAAACGCCAAGCTAGCACTTGGTGTGGCCGGTGATCGGCGGGTGCGGCATATTCAGAAAGCCGTACGCAACGACCGACACCACCTCAACGGCTACATATGTAGAGAAGAATGCCTCCTTAAGAGCCTTATGTCTTCCTTCGGTCCCACGGAATGTGACACTCTGTTTTGGCACGCATAGCCGGTGGTACAAATCCAACGATGTTGTTTCCTGTGCCGAAGGAGGCAATCCGCCGAACTCGCCAGAACTTCACCCAATAGAAAAATTCCAGGCGATTATAAAGGGCAGGCTTCGGAAAATAGGGAAGGTCTTCAAAAACGACAAGAATTTTAAGAAAGAGTGAATGAAAGTGTATTAGAAAGATGGCGTGTAAGTATTGCACAGGATTTGATCGGCAGCGTAAGGTCAAGGTACGAGCATTTGCCTAGGAGCCTAGGAAGATGAATAAACCAAATTTGCAAAAAACATTGCTAGTATTAGTTTATTCCCTGAGGCCGATCCCAACGCCGATCTACTTTGAATGAGCTGTTATGAGTTTACAATCAGAACTGAATCAAGCCATTCCCAATGCTGTGATTCAGTTCTACTTTTCGAGCAAATTTTTGCAACATATTTACAACTGCTCGACAACTCTGTTCTAGTTTCACTGCGATTTGAAACACGGATGCAACATTGTTTTAAATTGGTTATATTTGTTGTTGTGCCAGCTGTGACGACTGACGACTGTAAAATTAGCGTTTTTTTTTAAACTTCGCGTTGCGATTAACGTGTTCTAGTTTTATTGTTTACAGTTTCAAATTTGAAAACTGTCAAGCAGCTTGCAACAAATATGAAACTTAGTGTTGGGATCGGCCTTATTCCCTGAGAGTTTCAAAAATATCCGCCTTAAAAAGAATATATAGTGATTATTTTTGTCTGTTGCATTTTTTTCGAGTACAATCTTTACATATCGTCGAATAAACAGGGTCGTTATAGCAGAAACGTGCGGTTAAATTGCATTAGCTCTGATACAATTTATGAATAAGTTATACTTAGACCAAGAGTAAAATGGATTTCAGCTAGTTGATATGGTAACATATGTAGCTTACTGCGTTACTCATTTGACACGATATGGTTTGTTCGCGACAAAATCTGGACACCCCTAAATACATACACCTCTGCAAATACTTCGTCAACGCGTGAAATATTTCACAGACTGATGAGCGTATGTCTGTTCACTGTGTAAAACCAATTTTTGGTGATACTACAAGCTTTAAGATCGAAGATGGCGTCGAAAGAAGAGCAAGTGCGAAAAGCAATTGTATGTGATTGCAATGAAAATCAGGATCTGTCAGTAAGAAAACTTGAAAAAAAAAGCTTGGTTTTCCTGCAAGCACTGTCCATAACGTTCTTAAATCTTTCGATGCGTTTGACAACCAGGAAGGATGGAGTGGAACAAAACGGATCTCAGGAACCACCAAAGGGTTGCGAAGGTGAAGCAAATATTGCAGAAGAAATCAGATCTTTCGGTACGTACTGTGGGTAGAAAAATAGAAATGTCCCCGATTTTCGAGCAAACTTCCAAGTACCGGCAGTATGAAGTCGTTCAAGGTGAAAACTGCACCGAACCGTAATGATAAACGAATTTGACGGCTGAAATTCGGGCTCCGCAAGTTGTATCGCGAATATTTGACGAAGTTTTGCCGCGAGATAATGGCCGATGAAACTTATGTGCTAGAAGAGTTCAAAAGCAGCTTCCGGAATCGTCTTATTACACTGCACATACCACGAAACGGCATAGAGGAGCATTTCAAGACAGAAAAAGGCCAAGTTTCCCAAAAAATTGGTTTCGGCAGGCAATATGCAGTTGTGGTCGAGCAAGCCAAAGCTTCATCACTACCGGAACGGATAAACAAGTGAAGAATGCCTAAAGAAGCATTTATTAACATTCCTACGCAGCCATGACGCTCCCTCGTATTCTTGCCTAATTATGCATCTTGTCACTACGCCAAAGATGTTTTGGAATGGTATAAAGCGAATGGAGTCCATTTATACCGAAAGAGGCGAATCCACCTAACTGCCCGGAGTTGCGACCTATCGAGCGGTGCTGGGCTCTCGTGAAGAGAACTCTCTCGATATAAACAACAAACTACAACCATAAACGAATTCGAAAATCTTGAACAAAGCAGCTGAATCGGTTGCCGATAAGTCTGCACGAGGCCCCAACAAGCTGGAGCAAACATAAAAGTTCGTGGTTTACTACGTGCGTACTTGGATTGAACTAACAGCACGTTTTGTTTTATTCCAAATTTAATCTGTCCAGATTTTGTCACGAACAAGCTTTATAGCCGGAAATAATATGGCTATACCACTGTGTCAATAAGCATAAAGTGGGACAAGTTTTAGCCAATGTATGTTAGCGTGGTTCAAAAGTATCGATTCAACTTCACTCCTTTCAATCAATTTCAAACCAGGATCTGATTCTTCTTCCAAAATTGGATTTGGGTTCTCGAACTGCTCTGGCCTTTTGATGTTTTCTATTGGAATTAATAATAAAACTAATTTTTTTGCTTTCATCCTCCTTTACAGTGTCGGACAAAATATATGCAACCAACCAAAGATGATCTTTTTTTGACGTAGACTACGTCTTTACGGCAAAGGGTAGGATTGATCAAATGAAAATCTAAAATTTTGCGACCGTCACGAAAGCTCGTACGTTTTGTACGCGAATAAAGCTCAAATAATCCACGATATATTTGCATGATTTCTTCTTCAATCGGTCGGAAATTTTACCGCGCTCCCAGTTCAATTGTCAAACATTATTCTCAAACAATAGTAAACTATTAGAAAATGCTGCAAACATGAAGTGATGTCTTATGACCGTCATTTTGCAGAGTAATTTTACCAAATTTCCTATCACAGATTTCAAATCAGAGAAGCAAGGAACGTCTTGCATCGTATTCTTCTTCTTTTCGTACCAGAGAGAGGCTTTAACCAATCCTGTCGATTCACTCTACTCATGCGCGTCTCACACGCAGCTGCGAACGGTGTAAAACGAACACCAAGGAAAAGATTTGCCTCAGTCGTTTGGCTAGCATTGAAGCTGGTGCCTCGGCTGGTCGCGCTGGTCGCTGGTCGCAGGCAGCTGCTTCATTTCGTCCGGCAGCGGAGCTGGTCGCGCAGGAGGCGGCTGGTGGTCGCGTAGCAGATGGTGGTGAGATGTTGCCAAGGCTCTCCCAAACGGCGAGTCTTCGCGATGAGGTAATGATGGATTGTGGGAGCGCACAATCGCGTCGGTTTGTGCAAGCCGCCATCTTTCCTCACATCGTTGGCAGTGAGTTTTCGCCGCGACTTCAAGAAAACGCGGCTGTTTGGGAAAGCGTCCTCATGTGGGGCGAGACAGCAGTAGGTGGAAATAATCTGTCCTTTTTAGGGACAATGAATTAAAATAAAAGAGTTGTTTATTAAAGAACTAATCTTAAATTTAGTTCGGTGCTCGATGGAGGGCGAGCCGTTGGTAAAAATTTTTTACTCCAGCTGGTTGAGCGCAATCCATAAATTGATAATCTGTCCTTTGAGGACAACCAATCCAGTTCAGAGAGTTGTTTATATAAGGAATTAAATTAATATTTCGTTCGGTTTTGTGCGTCATTTAATCTAGTGCCGATTTGTTCGTCACGGCCACGAAAACGCTACTGTTTGCGGGAGAACCTCCATGGAAGGCGAACGGACAATTCTCCGACGGTGGAAAATTTGTCCTAGCTGGTTGGCGCAACCCGCGGTGAGATCAATAAATCAATTCCAATTTCTAATATATGAGAGTTATCTGGACAAGAGTTTATCTTACATTTCGGCTCGATTGCCGTCATATTGAATTTTACCAAGTCGTTACTAGGCAACAGTGTGCTATAAAGCGGATCCATAAAA